>JAMKQA010034964.1:0-10725 GCA_024699735.1 Posidonia australis | reverse complement strand
TTGGGGCTCGCTTTGTTGAGGTCTCGATAGTCAATGCACATGCGAACCCGCCCATCTTTCTTCGACACAGGCACCACATTGGCGAGCCACTCAGGATACAGCACAACCTTAAGAAAATTGACTTTATGCTGCTTCATGATTTCCTCCTTAAGCTTCAAGAGCCACTGAGGTCGCCATCTGCGAAGCTTCTGCTTGACTGGCTTTGAATTTGGTATTAGTAGTAATGTATGTACTACCACCTCAATGTCTAACCCAACCATGTCATCATAGCTCCATGCAAAGACATCTACATACTCTTTCAAGAAAGCTATAAATTCTACCTTTACTTGTGGTGATAATTTGGCACTAATGCGTGTTTCTTTAATATCTTCTATCGTGCCGATATTGATAAGCTCTGTCTCCTCATCTACATGAAGGTTTGGACCTTCCGGGTCATTATCATGAAATGGAAACTCCGGTGGCTCATTTGCGTCATCATCTGCTCCATTGACCTCATCCTCCTCTCCTAGGTAATAAGCTCTGACAGGATTTCTTGCTCAAATGTCAGATCTGTGATGTCAACTAAAAGGATCTCTTCTGATTCCGCACCCTGACGACGCTTTATGACAGTCACAGTGACCTTCGTATTCTTATATCGACATTGTGCAACCTCTTCTTCTTGCCTGTCCAGGTGATCTAAGGAGCTGGGACCCTGCCTCTGAAGTTGATGCCTGTCTATTTACACTTTTTGATTTTTTTGATTTTTTGATATTTTTTGGATTTCCTTTTTCTTCTCTGCTATTAACAAAAGATTATGCATGCTGGCGGCTGTCTTGCTGCAAGCTAGTGAGACTACTACCACCTGTCTCACTTGCACTCAATCCAAGTTGTTTTCTTTTTTGACACTCACCCTCCAGGTGAGGCTTAAATTGCCAATACCAGCTAGACCTGCCTCCCGGTTGACAAGAGATTAACTCCATTGGTCTAGCATCCCTCTTCTCTGTCTCATGCAGGACCATAATTGAAGCCTAGTCCTGGGGTGATATTGGTGATTCTGTCTGTGGTGGTGGAATAACTGCCTTGCCCTTCCTGACCCAGTCATGCTCTGCCAAATCTTCTACGAGCACATCTAGCTGTTCTTGGAATAGAATGTCCAGATCCCCGATGTCATCATCTTCTAGGCCACTCCCCGAGTCTGCCTTCTGGACCACTGCTTGACCAACTGCTAACTGCCCTGGTCTCGGAACTGTTGGATATATCTGCGACTGGCCACTGATCTGTTTGATACCCTGCTCTGTCTCTGGCTGGCCATTGTCTCCATATAACTCTTCTGGATAGACCCAAGCCGACGGCTGTGGTGCTGATATTGTGTACGAGCTTTGGTTCGGATCCAAAATGCCTGCACTGGTGAAGTTTGCTAAATTCTGTGGAATAAACATCTTGGAAGACTTACCAAAGCATGGCGATCTCTTCTTCTGATACCGACATTCATACCCTAAACCTTCGCGCTCTATCCATTCTTCCGCCTCGATCGGCTCGGCGATTCCTTGGCCATAAAGCGCAAGAGGCCATCCTTTCTCGTATCCCCACTTGTGACACAAATTATCAACCATTAAACGAGGATTACCGCAAGTGGCCAAATGGCCAAAGTGCTCGAAGGGCGGAATGAAATTAACCGGCTCGAATCGGTTAACCCGATAAAGAGCATCAGAAGGTTTTGGTTCAAAATGGATAGTCTAGGGGGCTACTGTAGAGACTGACTCAACCTTCTCCATATCTTCTGCCAAGACAACAACAACATTGTCATCCCAGCAGAACTTAATCATACGATGGAGGGTTGAGAGAATGATCTGATGCTTGTGAAGCCAAGGACGTCCAAGCAAAAGGTTGAAAGAGGGTTCAATATCAATGACATAGAATTCTACGTCGAAGCGAGTAGGGCCTACGGTCAAAGGAATGATTAAGATCCCAAGTGCATCATGATGCGTATTATCGAAAGTTGTCATCCCTTTCATGGCTGGTGTAATGTCTTCGGACTTGAATCTGATTGCACTTGCTGTACGCAAGGGGCAAACATTTAAGCCTGCTCCATTGTCTACCAATGTGAGTGGGATGCGAAAGTTTCAATACTGCATGGTGATAAACGAAGGGGAATTATGGTTGGTGCCAGATGGAGGTAACTCTAGACTAGAGAAGGAGATAACCTGTGGCGCCGCTATCATTCCTACCATGCTCTCTAAGGTAGCTGATTCTATGGTCGGGGATACACGAATAGCTTGGAAAACTCTAAGAAAGGCTTCCCTATGCTCTGCCGATGTGTGAATCAGGTCCCATATAGAGATATCAGCTTTAACCTTCTTAAGTTGCCTGGTTATATCAGCTAAGGGTTGGCTGTTAGTGGCAGGAACAGGTGGTGCTACTCTAGGCATGGGCAGTTGTGAGGAGTGTGCCTGTAATTGGACAGGGGTTGGTGCTATGGGTGCTGGCGATCTAGACTGGGCCTGTGACAAGTTAAGGTTCTATGTTGAGGAATGAGGCCTTGGTGTTGGGGGTTTGTTTACTCTACCCGATCGTGTCACTTCTGCGCACATTCCTGTGGCATAGTTGTAAGGGACACGATGCGTGTCGTGGGTAAGAGTCACAACAACCGGGGGCGGGCGATTAACTGTACAGGCGTGGTGGAAGAATGCGGGTAAGCACGAGGGTAAGTCTGACGATAAGCCTGAGGGTACTAGTGGGTCTGAGGATATTGGTGGGTCTGAGGATAGAGCGGCTGACTCAGGCCAGATTGGGGCCAGGCTGACAAACAAATCGGGGCTGGAGGCCAGGAGTATATGACAGGCGACGCCACGGTGTACTCTGACTCGACAACCGGACGAATCATATTAATAGACTCCTCGGAACCACCGAGGAAAGAACAATACAGTTGGTGGGGAAAAGGGGACGACTCATCATGAATCAAGTCGGTTGGACGGATGGGGGATGAGATAGACTCAGAAGAAGAAACAAAATTGACTCCCGAGGAACCTGATGCTCCCAAGGTTGAATGTTGTGGCAAAGGCTGACTAACTATATTGGAGTGTGCTGGTGGTGCTTGTGCAGTAACTGGTGTGGGTGCTGGGTCGACTGCCTGAGTACTAATCACTATGACCTTTTGGTCAATCAAATCCTAGACAGCGTCCCTCAGTGTCAAGCAATTATCCATCGAGTGACCTGCTACCCGATGGAAATTACAGAACGCATTCACGTTATACCAGGCAAGAAGTGGATTAGGCGATGGGAGCACCTCAGGTAGCCTCAGCAAGGATGTAACCTTTGGGAATACCATGCTCAACGGCTCCACTAATGGGGTATAGTGGCGCTTGTCACGGCGTTGTCGCTTCGGCTGCGGATATGCCAACGGTGCGCGCGTCCTGGCCGGAGGGGTAGGGTACACTAGTGTGGCAGTGGGGGTAATGTGTGATGCATGGGGTGCTCTAGGTGTAGGTGTGGGTGCATACACTACTTGGCATTGTGGGGGCAGGGGAACATTTGCCGGAGCAGCAGGGGATCTAATATAGGAAATTGTATTCTTGGAGGGATCCCGCCTCCTGGGTGGATTGGCATTGTGGTTGTTGTTGTTGATGCTGCTGCTGGTAGCGCCACTATGTGCGGAAGTGACTTGCTTGGCAAATGCAGAGAGCGCTGGAAAACTGCCGCCGTGCAGTGAGCTCTCAACATGGGCGCCTGCCGAAGTAGTGCAAAAAAAGTAGTGACTGGTTGAATGCTAAGCAGAGCCCCGACTGCTAGCTGTGCTTCTTAGATCATGATCTCAATAGACTCCTCGTCGGAGGGTCTATCTTTGACATGCAAAGCCAGGGAAGACTAACGTCCAACATACTCTCCAAACGTTTCTTGGGGCCTCTGCTTGATTACGACTAAGTCCTCGCGCTTTGGGACTAGGTCGAGGTTAAAAGAATATTGTTCGAGGAACGCTTGTGTAAGGTCGTCCCAAGTCTTGATGGTGGCCATGTCGAGGGAGGTTAACCACTTCAACGCGGGCCCCGTAAGACTCTTCTGGAACAGGCAGATGATCAATCTCTCGTCAGCTTGGAGCTGGGCGAGGTTTCCGCAATAGGCTCTAAGGTGGGAAATCGAGCAGCCCCTACCATTATATTTGTTGAATTCTGGGATTTGGAAATTCGATGGGAGAGTCGCCATTGGAAAATAACAAAGGTTCCAGAATTGGTAGGACCGGCAGTCCCCACCTTACGCTTGTCGGAGAGTGCCCTCCAAATTATTCACCCTAGTAAGGAGAGCGTCTAGAGCTACTGCAATCATAGATTGTGCAGCTAAGGCGGGTGCCGTGTACATTGTATGAGTCGCCCCTAAGGGCTCTTCCAGATCCACAATTCCGTCATCTGGTGCTACGGCAGGATGGCCAGTGTACCCGTGCATGGGTGCTGTGTGCTGTGGGATAAAGGATGAGGCTTGTGTCTGATACATGGGCAAGGATAAGGCAAGGGGTGGTGCTACAGTAGGTGCAAAATGCGGGAGCAAGAGCTATTGGACCGGAACGGCCTCGAGTACAATGCTCACGGCGTGTGCTCCTGTCAGCCGAGATGGCTGACCACCAGATAGTAGAGATGCATGCTGTGGTGGGTGCTGTGGCGGTGTTGCAAAAGACAATGCTGACACCCCTTCGTAGTCAGAGGAGGGCTAGTAAACACATAGCCCTGGGGAGGAACAGCAAAAGAACCCTGGGGAAGGGTCATAGGAACAGACTCAACTCCTAAGGCCCCAAAAGCAACAGAAGACAAAGCTTGTGGCCCCAAAGGCGGGGTAGGCACAGGGACACGGAACTGGGGTGGTGGAGGTCCTCCAGAAGCTAGGGCGAAAGTAGATGCAACAGTGACAACTAGGACAGAAACAAAGGATGGATACATCAAAATGGGGACCTCCTCCTGAACAGCAGGGAAAGGGCCTCGCTGGTATGCTGGGCCATGGCAGATCGTGAGCGAGTACGAATCGGACTATGGCTGGGAAGAAGAGGATGAATCCTAGGACGAGCTATCGTCGAAAGTGACGAGTAACTCGGGAGACGTGGTCGAGAATGGGGTCGCAACGAGAGTCAACGAAAGGAAAGGTCTCGAGCTCAGGCTAAGGAAACTCGCACGCTGACAAGAATTCTATGCACATAAACAAACAAGTTAGAAAAGATGCAATGTTTATGGTGGTATGAGATGCAAAATGCATGAATGCCTCTAGTATGCGCTCCCTCGCAACCTAGGGGTGTCCTACCAAGCCGTCTACTCCAGATTCACACAAGAGTGAATAGGTCTCCGACTCAAGGTTAGAAAGATTAAGGTCCTCGTTCTAAATCCCAGCCAAAGCTTAGGCAGTGAACGGGTGGTGCGTTCGGGGCCTCGTCCTTTGCCAAAGTAGTAGGCTGTACCCTTTACTAACACCGACACGACCCGAGACAAGGGGGGCACACCCGATATTTCATCCCATGCCAAAGCCATAGGATGAAACACCGAGAAATGTCCCTCGCAAACTGTATAGGCAGACTCTGGAGATGAGAAGATGCATGCCCTATATGATGAATGCAAAGTATGCTTTGAGTCTTTTACTTGCAAGTTTTTATTAAACCGCAAGAGAAAATTTGCAATTTGTCACAAGTTTGCCTTATTTATTGCTTTTGGTTTTTATATTTTCATTAACCAAATGGGAAGAGCAAACATGTCTCTAATCTCCTAAACATGGCATCAACAAGAAGGGAAATAAACTTGCAAATCAGCCATGAATTAACAAACAGAGGCATGTGCAGGTTATGTGCAACAGTGGTGACATAGCAAATGTAAAAAGGAAACACCCATTATACAAAAGGCATGCATGTAAGAAAGACACCACTTATAAATGGACAACCAAAGCAAAGCAAGGAAATAAGCAAGCAACGAGAAAAGCCAAAGTAAACGAGAAACCCAAAACAAAAGCCGGGATCTGGTTATCCCCAGCGGAGTCGCCAGTTCCTGAAACCATGCTGGAGATAGCCTCGGGATTGGCGCGAAAGGTCAAATGCGCGAGGATCGACAAAGTCACGGCAAAAATGATAAAAATAATGATAAAAACGTAGGAGTCGCCACCTAGTCTATTTAAAACAGAAGACGAGGAAAATCGCTTAAAAAACATTCAAATCATGCAATAAAGCCAATGGAAAAGATGGTCATAAACCAGAAAATTGGGTAAGGATTCTTGTTACGCATGAGAAAGGTATTAGGCACTCTCGTGCGCCCGAAAAATTGGTCTTTCTATGGGTTTCTCATTTACTTATATGAAATGTCGGCTTTTCAGCCTGTTCTGTACGCCCGAGGGCGATATGCAATGCCATGCTATATGTGAGTGGTGCCTTATGCTAAACATGGGTGTATGGGCTTTAGGGTGTGTCCTAATGCTCAGAAATGTCACCCGTGTAATGGGCAAGCACCGGTGCAAGGATATTACACGGATATGATCAAAAGATCTAACAACATCGAGTGATTTTCATCCTCGCTTTACTATATGCAAAACACGATGTATCATGCATGAAAAGGGCTGAAAACAGAATAGGGTCTTTCTGATATATCCAGGAAGACAACCAGAGAAAACCAAAAGCAAATCAAAACAAGAAACATGCTAAACATCATGCCAAATGCTACTGCGTGCAACAAGAAAACAGGCTGGTGCGCTTGTGTGGTGCGCCAGACTAGTGCTCTAGTCAGGTGTGCCACTTATGTGCTCTACTGATGCCAGGAAAATGTGCCAGAGAAAACCAGAACGCCATGCAATGCAAAATTCTTGTAAACTTGCAAACTCAACAGAAAATGCAACATGAGTATCTTATCAAAATCCAAAAAAAGAAAACACAAGATGGGTCTTGTGCTCAAGGGCTGTATGCCTCACACAAGACCACACCATCCCTATGCTAAGTAAAAACAACAAGATTCAGCCATGCTATGCCGATCTAGATCACGGACTGATGCATAAGAACCTCCCAAACAGGAGTTCATGGGACAATCAACTCACCAGATTTCAGCAACTGGCTGAATATGCAAGATGCAAAAAAGACTTAAAACAATGTCATCCAAGACTAAAATCATGCATGCAAAGACATGCCATATCCGAGAATACACACCATAAAAATCAAAGTCAAAAACACCCAAGAAAGCATGCAGGTTATGATGCAAAGATGATGATTCATACTCTGACCAGACTGGTGCACTAGAATTGTGCGCCAGGATGGTGCTCTGGTTAGGTGCGCCACCCTGGTGCGCCACCTTGGTGCTCTAGTGTGGTGCACTCCAGAAAATCTGAATCAGACTGTTGTCTGATTTTAGATTCTGGTCCAAATGCAAGAGATGTAATGCGATTTATCTTAACCAGATTGATTAATCAGATGGTAAAAAGCTGAAACATGATGGACAACAAGCAGTGAAAGTATTTTTATCATTTATCTTAAATCATGCAAGATCATGGGTTAAGGGCTGAAAAGACTGCATTGTAGATTCTAAAGAGCATGCAATGAGCTAATGAACTTAACAATCATATGCAAATGGTGAACATATAAAGAGTATATTTGCAGCTCATTTCATAGCAAGTATTTGCATGAACCATGATTCCTTATATAAAAACAGAGATGAAAACAACTTACAGAGATCATATGATGTAGATTTTAACATACAGAATTTAACATACAGAGCATCTTATACGTGGTGCAATCATCTCATCATAAAACAACATGAAAACAACTTACTAACAGATCATCTATCAAGTTCTTTTTTACATGCTTTTATATGGTGTAATATCTAGAGCTTAAATAAAAGGATAAGTGAAAGAGGAGTAAGGATCTTACATTGCTTGCGGTGTTTCCTCCTTGAAGGCTCAAGATAATACTTCCCTGTTGCTTTGGATTGGCTGAGGATGCTCTGGAATGCAAAGATATCTTCAGGAAACGAGAGAGGGTTGCTGGGAATAAGTGAATGGCTTAACCAAGAGTCCTAAATGGTTGCCAACGAAGGACTTTTTATAGAGTTCCATAAGGGTAACTCCCATGGGATGTAAACAGCCTCGCAAACAAAGAGCCTGGCGTAGATTCGCAGAGAATATTCGCTGTCAAGGGTTACAAGCACGGGAGATGAAAAGTCAGTAGCCAGCACCCTCAAAAGTGGTTGTGCGCCAGCTTGGTGCGCCAGATATGTGCGCCACCTAGGTGCTCCAGCTGAGTGTGCCACTTTAGTGCTCCTGCTTAGTGCTCCTGCTTAGTGCTCCACTAGCTATTTGAATTGCCAATTGGGCCACAGGCTTGCTATGGGCTTGTGGTCGGTTTATGCAATGATCTCTGGCTAGTTAAAAGGTTGAATAGGATTCAAAAGTGCTTTAGCTTGCTACATCCAAAGCAACATCTGGAGAGTTTACCTATGAGCCACCTCAAAATTGGGGTGCCTACAGAACAGTCTGTAAAAAATCGACTCATGGTTTGGCTCGCTAACATACCCTGTGGGTTAGTATCGTGGGTCAATACTGCAAGTCAATATCGCATTTTGGTTTTGATAGACCCTGTTTCAGTAAATATCTTGTGAAAACGTTTTCAAAAATGATTTGAAAAGAAAATGCATATATTTTGAAAATATTTTCCATGGTTTCTGAGCTTAAGTCCGAGAGTGGAGTCTCATGACTGTGGTGGTGGTACTATAGGACCTAGATGTGGAGGACCTAGATTACCCTTAATGTCGGTGCTGGTCAGGTCTAAGTTTTGAGTCTCAAAATATACATGCACCAAAGGACGTCGATGGACGCACCTGGTGCGTGTAGTGATATAGTGAAGCTACGGCGGAGGTGGTTCGACTCCTACATGGGATAGTTCACCACAGTAGTGCAGTTAAATGAGACCGAAGCCCTCGTCAGCTGCTTGTAGCTGGTCAATTACCTATGGTTAGAGTGACGTGATGGGTTTTTCTAAGATGATTCAGATGTGGGTTTGGTTTTTTTAAAAAAATGCGCAAAGTGAGCTGTGAAAGTGCATGTTATTTCAACAAATAATATTTATGACTTGTCAAAGGCATGGTTTGTAAGTGAATTTCGGATAGTCAAGATTAAGTTTTACGGATCTAGTATTTCTCTCGATTCGTTTTTGATGACTACGATAAATGGATTTCTTGTGGTTTTTGTCACAATTTTTTGTGAATGCGTACTAGGTGACATTGATGTCACTCAAGTGTTTTTACTTATGTTTTGTTTATAAGTGCAACTAAGGTATGCAGTCCACTTCTAGTCCATATAGTTGGAGCTATGTAACCACACACTACGGTTCTAGGTAGTGGTAAACTTTAAGTTTTATTTTTCCTTGTAAATGTTAGTTTTTCATAGTTAATTATTTGGCTAGTGTTGATACTAATATACAACGCAAGAGGGGGGTGTTACAATTTGTCTCCATACCCCCTCCTCTCCTTCTTCTTCTTCGTTGTCTCCTTCTTCTTCTTCTTCTTCTCTCTCCCTCAAAGATCATGGAATGTAACGATCCAGTTTCGAAGGCGGCATTTAGGCCAAATATTTAATAGGGAATATGGATGTATTAGACGCTGGAAATGATGCACCTAATATTAGATGCAAGAAATTGCACGTCATATGACTAAATTATTGATTTCTGGCCTTGTAAGTGTTAGACACAAAGTATGGTGCATCTTATGTTAGATGCTTGGAAGGTTGTGTATAACAATTGCAGCTCTAGTTGTTAAATACGTGCATGCATGTGTCTAATGTTAGACGCATGGTCAGTCGTGTATAATACTTTAAGTTTTGCTATTGCTTATATATAATGCAAGTCAGTGGCTTTTCCATGAAGATTTCTTCCCTTCTTCCTCTCCTCTATTCCTTGATGGCATTGGGTGTCTCCGGTGATTCCAATGGGGTGCCTCCGGCGATTCCAATGGGGTGCTTAATGGGCTTAGGAGAGAGAGAGAGAGAGAGAAAGAAAGGTATGAATAGGCCTTAGTACTCCTTCCTCTTTCCTTCTTTTCTCTCGAAGCGTATCACTGATTCTAGGTTTTTGTGGCTACATGGGTTGCTACGGGCGCGGAGGATGGCAGGAGGTTGCTCGTGGTGTAGCTGTGAGCCTGTGAGGAGTGTTGCATTGTCGGGTTGTGATGTGTTCGTTTTAATTACTGCAAGTGCATGGTGTCCAATGTAGTACGCCAACAAATACAGGTCGATTCCACAGAGAAAAGTGTTTTAGAATGAAAGATTTGTTACCAATTATTGACAAAGTGTAAATGTCTTGATTTTGCAATCACTTGGTGGCAAACTCCTCTAAAAAGATACTCTAGTTGCGACCATCAAACCCCAAAACCCTAACTCCACCTAAACCCACAAGCTCATTTAAGCCCATTTAGATCAGATGGTAAAATCTGAATCAGACTGTTGTCTAATTTTAGATTTTGGTCCAGATGCAAGAGATGTAATGCGATTTATCTTAACCAGATTGATTAATCAGATGGTTAAAAGCTGAAACATGATGGACATCAAGCAGTGAAAGTCTTTTTATCATTTATCTTAAATCATGCATGAGATTTGCAAATGGGTTAAGGGCTGAAAAGACTGCATTGTAGATTCTAAAGAGCATGCAATGAGCTAATGAACTTAACAATCATATGCAAATGGTGAACATATAAAGAGTATATTTGCAGCTCATTTCATAGCAAGTATTTGCATGAACCATGATTCCTTATATAA
>JAMKQA010034960.1:0-11180 GCA_024699735.1 Posidonia australis | reverse complement strand
GTTCTTCACTTACCAACTTTTCAATTTATTAGAACTTGCAGATTATGTAAAATTTTGCTCAAAACTGTAAATGCAGGACGAAAAGGAGTCCAAGGCTCGCAACCTGGTCTTGCTCTTGACTGGATGCAGCGAGTGAGAATTGTTGTAGATGCTGCAAGAGGATTAGAATACTTCAAATCAAGCACCTGATATGGCTTCTCGTCTTCATTCCACTCGTGTTTTGGGCACCTTTGGTTACCACGCACCAGAGTAATTTTCTTTGACCTACATGTTATACTTGTTTGCCATCTTTCTTATAGATTCTGACATTAGATTGTACTTGTAAGTGCTTGATTTTGAGATACAGAAACTGGTAGTCACAGCTTAGAACCTAGAATATATTGCATTGTTATTAGACGTAGCCAGCAGTCCACTAGCATGGCACTCAAATGTTTAGATTTTACTGGTGCTACCTGCTTTAATATCAGTTAGCACTATGTTTTCTTATTTACAGTAAGAAACTAAGATAATCCAGCATTATGAAATACCACAAGGTAAATGTCTAACAATGTGCCAGTGACAATAAGGAATTTCTGGTAGAAAATTTTAATTTTTTTTATAACTTACGAGGACTTAGCGAGGACATTTTCCTCACTAAGTCCTCACAATTATTTATTTTTTAAATTTTTTTAATTTTTTTTGTAATAACATAACGTGGACATTGCGACTAATAGCGAGGACATTGCCAGGACTTTCTATCCTCGCCAAGTCCTCGCAAAATTTCTTACGATGATTTCGCTAGGAAATTGACCCGCAACTGAAATTTAACGATGATGTATTTTATGAGGACTTATTGTCCTCGCAATGTCCTCGCAAAGGTCATTAGCGAGGAAACCGCGAGAACATTGGAAGGACTTAGCGAGGACATCTTTCCTTGCGATTTCCTGTTTTTCTAGTAGTGCTAACACTTTCCTCGTGCGTAATAGGAATCCTTACCCATCATCTGGTTAGCAGACATCTAGCCTTCACATTTGCACCTCATGTATCCAATCTTTTGTGGTCTTCCTCGTCTTCCCCTTAAAAGACTAGGTGACGACTCCTTTTATTTTACTTTTATCCTATTTTGCACCTTCGTCATCCTACTATGGTTGTGATCTTTATCCTCTAACGTGACTCCGCATCGGACCCCCAGACTGACATGGTCACACTATGGCTTATTGTTTTCCCATCGATGAAAAAGCCACACATCAATCACTGTTAATTTTGAGACGGCAGCGTGAGGAATCTCTGCAAGGTGAGCTATCATGTTCAAGTAATAATGCACGGTGCAGCACCGACCCCATCATTCAAAATTACAGTTTTTGAGCCAACGTAAAAGCAGGCAGCATGGAGGGTGACGCTCCCTAACTAGGCTAACCCTTAGGCTTAAGCGATTTTATAAATTATTTTTTTTTCAAGAGTAATCATCAAAATATTCCTTGAGGAAAGCTGGAATTTATGGACAATAGCTCATTGTCACAGTAGTTGGGAGAACTTTAAACTCGCCACAGGTCCCAGGTTCGAATCCTGGAGCATTCACCTCTTACTATCTCAACCGTTAACAAAAAGAAAGAAAGTTGGATTATATGTAGCAAGTGATGCATGCAAGATACCAACAACCATCCACTACATGCAAGTTTACAGAGATTTTGATTGTTGTAGGAGTTCCTGAGTTGAAATTTGATCGAATTTGAAAATAAGATTCGAGGTCCGTTTTTGATCAAATATATAACCTTTCATATTCCAGCAAAAAAGTGATTACAATTGGGAAGCTTGATATCTAAGCTGCACGGGAAAACTCAATTTGATTAGTACAGTACAATATGAGGAGGATTACTTTTCAAAAGTGTGGGTAGACTTGGAATCGAGACCAGCCGGATCAGGCCCAATTGAGCCTGGATCAGGCTAGCCTACAAGCCAGATTGGGTCGGACCGGACCTCTATTTGTAGGCCATGGGCACGACAGTTGGGCTAGGTTGGGTAGATTTATTGGGTCAAAATTTAAATTTTAAAATTAAATTTCTTTAATTAATAAAAAATATTTTAAATATATTAAAAACACACATAAAAAAATAAAAAAATACAAAAGATGTTTTACATCATTTTTTTTACATTTCTTATTTTTACAATTTTACATCATTATTTACTCATTTGTGGAGTCTGTTTTGTCTGTTGAAGTTGATGCTGCATCATCGTCGTCTTCTGATTCAGAATTCAAGCTCAATTCCTGAAGACGATCAACCGCATTGTACCAATCTTTTAAACAGACGGAGGCTTCTACAGACTTCCCTGATAATCTACATCTTTTATCATTTAATACTCTTTTTCCTGCAGAAAATGCAGATTCTGACGCCATAGTTGACGCCGGAATCGTTAGTAAATATTTTGCCATTTTTGCTACTATATGAAACCTAATAGTTGTAGCAGGCCATCACTTTAATATATCTAAGTTATCTATTTCTAAATCACTAAAAGCAAGTAGGGATTCTAAATAATTATCTAATTCATTATTTGTAGTTGATTTTACATATTTTTCTTTCTTTTTATTTAATCTACTCCATAAAGAACTACCACTACTACTACTTGTTTGTGTTCTTAAAGAACTAGATGTTTGACCACTACTACTACTTTTACCATAATTTCTAACATATTTTTCAAATAAATTATAAAAAATTATCTTTATTTTATCATTAAATAAATCTATATACTCATTTTTATTCATATTACTAAAAATATTATCTATAAGTATCATACAATTAACTAATCTATGTCTAGAATCCATAATTAAAGCTAAACATGCCCACATTGGAGGCTCGCTCCAATAATTATTATATTTAATTTCCATTGATTTAATAATATCTACAAAAGTTGAAATATTGCTATATTATCGAAAAAGATTTGTAATATTAAATAAATTAATTAAAACTAGAGAACTTGTTGGATAATATTGACCAGATAATTGTTTAGTTGCATTCTAAAATAGTTTTAAAAATTTATGAATTATATTAGAATTTTGACAATCTTCATCATTTAAAAAATCATTAGATTTTGCATTATAAAATTATGTAATTATATATTTATATGATTATAAGATATACATGAACTTTACATATCATAAGTTGAGTTCCATCTATGTTGAACATTTAATTTAAATTTTTTAGGTTTTAAACCATTTTATGCACATACATGTCTAAGATCTTGATATCTTTTAGCTGATGTTTGAATATATAAAATAGTTTTTTTTATATTTTCTATATAAGGCCTAATACATTCTATACCATCATGTATAATTAAATTTAAGATGTGACAACACACCTATAATGAAATAATTTACTATTTAATATTAATTTTATATTTCTTCTTGATAATTCTACTGCAATATTGTTATTAGATGCATTATCAAATGATATTGTATTTATTTTAAAAAATATATTATATTCATTAATAATATCTTATATCATATTTGATATAGCTTTATCATCATGTGGATGATCAAAAACATTAAAAGTAATTAATCTTTTTTGTAAATTCCATTTTATGTCTATCCAATGTGTAGTTAAACATAAATATGGAAAATTATTTGGACAAGTCCAAATATCACATGTTGATGACATTTTACATAATAAACTATAAAATATTCCAATTAAATCTTTTTTATCTTTTTTAAATGTTTTATAAATTATATTTCTTGTTGTATTTCTAGAAAAACTTTTAAACTGTAGATTTAAATAATTTTGTATACATGATTCAAAATTTTTATTTTCATAAAAAGAAAACGATTGTTTGTCTTTTACTGTAGATTTAGTTATTTCTTCCTTAACTTCTTATATATTATATTTCCAATTAATCATACAACTAGATCTTACTTGTAATTTTGATTGTTTTAAATCTGTGTTATCATTTTTATTATGTTTGGATATAAATTTTTGTAAATGCTTAGATATATGACCTACATGCCCTCCCCTAGGACGTGTATGTGGTATTACAATAATTACAATAGCACCTAGTTTCATCTACAGAGTCTATTGTAACATGTTCACAAACCCAAGAACTCTGTTTACTAGATTTTTTTAGTAGATGTGGACTATGTAATCTATGTTGAGGTTGGTCTAACTCCATACTAGGGATATAGTCATGACTATCAATATTATCAAAATTATTCATTTTAATATAAAAAAATGGATATAAAATAAATAAAAAAACCTTAACCCATAAAAACCAAAACCCAAAAATAAAAGGATTAGAAGTAAAGAATTTGAAGAGATTAGAAGTAGAGAAATTTTGATATTACCGGCTAAACTAGTGTAACGTGGAAACTAAAGAATAACAGACGTGACGGAATCCATAACCAAACAGTCAAATCTTCACTTGAAAAGATTAAATTGGGAGAAAATGGTAGAGAACATGACTTGTAGCCAAATCCAACCCTTTCTTCTTCTTTTTCTTAATGCCCGATCCTTTCTTTAAAAAAGAAAATCTAGACCAGTCCAATTCAATCTTGTCTGATCCAGTCCCATCCTTTTTTTTTTATTTCTAAGTCCACCCAACCTGATCCAATTTGACCCAACCTAGTCTTCTTTTACGGGCTAAAATAGACCTATTCCACGAACCTACGCAAGCCTAACACATAGACTCAGCATGGCCTACAATCCACACGGGTCTGACCCGACCCGACCCGACCCAGTGCTGAACTCGACAGACCAACACCGTGATGGACCCGGACTGGACCAGACGGCCCAAGCCAGATCCAATTTTCATGTCAATATGTGAGAATCTGAAATTACGAAAACCCAAACTATCCTAATATTAAATTGCTTCAGATGATCTGTAGAAGCCATCCAGTTTTAATGTACTTCAGGAAAGAACTGAGGGCCAATATAGACGGTGATGTGAGTAAAACTATTTCAGTTTGTAAAACAATTGATGTTGATCATTTAGCTACCTTTCATATTATTGATAATTCGCTGTTATTGTCACGTGCATCCACTTTGGGGCATTATAGAAGACAAATGTGAAAATTACCCCTTGTAGTCGACAATCGTGGATTTGATTTTTTTGTCACAATCTTGACGGGGACTGCTGAAATAAAATAAACTAGCTCAACCACAAACTGATAGATGATCACAACAAACAAATAAATCATAATCAAATGAAGCAATCCATCAATGTTTTGCAAAAAACAAGTAGAAGGAACCATCCAAAAGATAGGATTCAGCAATAAACCAGTAGAAAATTTTCATTAAAGCCTTCCAGATAACACGATCCACAGGGTCATCATCACACCATAGACAGAGAAGGTGAAAGACAGAGAAGAAAGCACTAACAAACAACAACAGGCCACGGAAACGCCAACAGAAGTATTCCATCCTATTGTTGAGACCATGGCCATCCTTATTTATAAATAAGATCCACACCCTCTACTGACATGAGATTCATCATTTGCAGGTGCAAGGATCACAGGTGCAGTTGCTTCCACATTTGCATCCATTCTCAGTTCCAGCAACCACCTCAAATCCATCATATGACCTGCAAAATTTCCAAAAAAAAAGAAACGCAAAATAAAATGAAAACTTCCAGATAAGATTTGACTATGTTAAAAGGGGAAAATCAAATAGAGATAAGTATGCATGTTTTGAGGGAAAGCCTAGGATAGAAACTAACTTCTTCTCAGAAGAAACCCCCATGATCAGGGTCTCAGTGGTGGTGCTCTTCTCAATCAAATCAGGATACATCTTGCATCTGCAAAGTAAGCAAAATAAGTTGCAAAAAAACTCAAGTTTCACAGATAACATACAGAAAGCATGATACCAGTGTAAAAAACTACGTATGATCTAAACTGAAGAATTTTACAAGTAAAAAATACATATACCCCATAAAAAGATCAAGATGCCACTGGACTAGTAGAAAAGGTTAAACTTTTCCTACCTTGTCACTAGACATAGAAACAACATTTCCAAAAAAAAAAACACTTTCAAAAGGAAAACATAGAAACGGCACTTTAAGGAGGAAAAAAATAAAGGGAAAAAAGAGGAGGAAATAACAAGTACCCATCGTTTGTTATGACCAACCAACAACCACCCAAACGCGAGAACAGTCAGGAAGCTCAGAGAAACAAGAAAAACACTAGCATATCAAAAGGAAAAACAACTTTCAGCATTACCCTGTGCAGCCACTCCCACAGCCGCATCCAGATCCACAGCCACACTTTCCACCACAGCAAGACATGATGACGATCTCTTTCTTCTTGTTGAACTCAAGCACCGAACAAGGGTAACACTAAAGGACCTTCCTCTCCTAACCACTACCTGTGGGAATGAGTCTGGAAAGGACCAGGTGCACTCAATTTATAGGAGGGAGGAGGAGAAACAAGTGGCCCATCCACCGTACACGTGTTGAAATCTCCTGATATGGATATCCTCCCATAGACCCATACCCTCCACCCCATTCTGGTTCCAAGGCGTTCATGGTGACAAGAGCAATTACGTCCACCGTTGCTTTATCCTTTTAACTTTTACCGTTCGTCAAATTTGCTAGATAATGTGCAACTATATTTATTACAAGGGTGTTGCTCCGGCGGTATAATGCCTATATTATAAATATCTATCATCCATCCTAATCAAAATATATATACTAACTAACACGCCTATAGGTGTCTGATCTGAAACCTGAACGTGCAGCCGTCAGCCGTGGAGGTTATATTATAATTTTTTCATCAACACCCTATTATATGTAAAGATGACACAGAGTCAAACAGAATGAAAACCATTAGCTTGGAAGTTTTTACTTTCTATTTACACGTAGTATGCAAAACCGCTAGCTTGGAAGTTTGTAGTTTCTATGTAGGCGTAGAATAAGAAATAAGAATAAGTAGAAATTTTATTAATATTTAGATAATATTATTATTTTATTTGGAAATGATTTTTTTAGAGATAAATAAATATGTATACGGAGAAACTCTAATTTAGTTGAAAAATTAAATAAATATTGAAATGAGTGAAAATATGTAGATTAATAGTAATCAACTTAATTATCAAAATATATATCTAATTTTGAAACATGTTTACATCATATTAAATATGTATTATTTTTATATAAAAAAATTAACATATCATATACATACATATATTAGAATAACTTTATTTCATCTTTTGAGAATAATTATTTTGAAATAAATAAATCAAAATAGAAATTATCATTTAGAATGTTAATTCTTATTTCAAATTTATTCCATAAATTCCACATAGCCCAAATATTGGCCAAGTTTTTTGATGTGCTCATATCCCAGGCATGGCGTTGCATTACATCGCGTCATCTTTGACATCTCCTCAAGGTAAAGGGTTGTAGTTAGTTATTGCGTGTTGATTATTGCATTACTAAGCGTCCGTCTGGTAGAGTTTTAGCTTTTGAACTTAAGTGTATAAGCTAATTTCTGACTAGAAGTTGTCATTAACCAGTTTCTGAAAATATAAAGGAATTACTGTTCTAAAAGCTACATACTTTTAGGAAATTGCTAATGTTTGGTAGAATTATTGGACCATTATAGCTTCTAAAGAGAAGTTATATGCTCAAAAGCTGTCTAAAAGTTCTACCAAGGATTTGTTTGGAACTTTCTTAATATAGAGGTCAGATTCAAAGTTTTTTGTAGAAGCTGGCTTTTGAGAGTTTGCAGTAGAAGCTAGATCGTAGGTGACTTTTAAAAATCTTGTTTGACAAATAAATATTAATTGGTAGAAGTTAAATTCTACTAAGATGTATATTACATATTTACCCTACATTTACATAAATGTCATAAATATTAATAAATAGTAAAGTCATTTTACATCATATTTATTCAGTTTCTAGTTGAAGTTTCTTCATGTCAATTTCTACAAAATCATGAATTTATACACTATTTCTCTAATCCAAAAGCTGTGGTTTCTGTAAATACTGAGATAGTTAAATGTTATTTGGAACTACTTCTATGATTTTCTATGACTCATCAGAAGTTAACTACTCAGAATTCATTTAGAAGTGATTTTCAAACGGTGTGTTAGTCATTTTTGCTAAAATTTTAATTTATAGATTTTTCTTTTCTTTTTTTTTTAAAAAAAATCGATGGAACAGATATTTCTTTTAGCAATCGTACCAAATACTCAAAAGAAGAGATGAGACTCCAGTATGATCTTTCACGCAAACAAAGGACCACAGCTCACATGCCAGCTGGTGCAGTGCTGCTACGGCGGGAAGAGCTTGTCCTACAAAAAGGCGGTTGAGACTTTCAGATCACGCACAACAAAAACCAGCGGCGGTAATTAAGTATAAATCTGAACTTACGTCAACTATTATTCGATCTATGTATAAGCTTAATGTCTCTAGTCCATATAATATGTATTTTATTTTATGAGTATTGTCAACTCTCTGAGGATATAGATATAGATATGGTTGAAATAATCAAATCTTGGAACAGCTACCTTACATCACTCGTTTCCTCCATGCATAAATTATTAAATTTAATATTTACAGTCCACATCAAGTTGTATCTATCTTAACTGTTTGCACTTTGCTGTTTGCACTTTGCTGTCAAGTTGTATCTAGCATAGGGTTCAAATCTTCGTTTGTTTTATACACCCAAAAAAAAAGAAAGGGAGAGAGAGAGAGAAGGAAGAGCAGCTTCTCTCATATGCAAGGTGAAATTGATCTATTTCACCAGAGCTCGTCTACAAATTTATTATGCAATGTCTTACTGAAAACATAGAAAGATACTCATTTTTCTTTACCAAATGCCACCATTAGTAAACTAGCACTGTCAGGGGGCAAGAGCTAAAGATTTACCACTACCTACTGACCTTCTGGGGCCAAATCCAACAGCGGATCGAGAACATGGAGATCATTTAATCTATAGTTGAAAGTAAAGCATAGATACGTTAATTTGCCAATTCAATGATCGTACCCACTATTAACACATATATTCTTTCTTTTTGCCTCAAAACCCAAAAAGGGGCAGACTTTATTCTTCTTCTTTGTCTGTCAAATGTCCAATGCTCCTTCCACTGATAGTGCTGCCAAGTTCATTGAGGATGGAGAATGCCAGAATTAATGGTTTTGAGAATCAAGTTGACAAAGGGAAAATGGCATCAAGTGGTTGAGTCATAAAACAGTATTTTATGGAAGAAAAGAGCAGAAAGGAAAATGAATGAGAATGTCTGCCGTAGACGTGTAGCTTTGTAGGTTATAAAGGACCACTGACTCTGGAGCGATACGAAACAGTCGTCGTTTGTCAACATCCTTTGGGTCCTAATAATTATCTCAATTGAATCAATCAAGTCATTTGTGTTAGTACAAGAAAACGTTGACTACACAACTGTCACAGCATATATGCACATCAGTGGTTTTTTTTGTTTTTTTAATGGTTGAGATAGATAGGTTCGGTTAAAATGTAAACATAATCTTTAGTAATATTACAGGCTTCAGCCACGAAAATTCATATTGTATCGTCGGATTAATCACAAAAATGCGGTAGAAAAAGTAATACATCAAAAATTCTCTGTATTTTTTTTCAAAACTATGGACTGCTTTCATCATTCATGCATGGCATTATGAGTTTCCTCTCCAGATGGGTCATATGAGGAAGAGATGGAAGGTGCAATAAGAGACTTCACAGAATGTGAACCCATTACAGAAACAAAATGTAGCATGTCATCCTTTTCAAAACCTGATACAAGGTTTACCACCCAAAATTTCATCAAAGACAGAATATCATTAATAATCAAAAAACCTGACTTAAATATATTGCGAAAGATCCCACAATTTCTTTCTTTCCAAATCAACCAGAGAATGATCTGGAGAAGCAAAGTCTACCCAGAGAAGGGCAGGTAATGCTTAAGATTAGGGGTAGATAAAAATAAGTCTCCAACAGATAAAAATCCAAGGTAAAGCTGTGAGTCCAAGAAGAACTCCCAAATCTCCCTTGCAAAAGAGCAATTGAAAAACAAATGCTTATTATTTTCAATGCTAACAGAACAAAAAGTACATAGTGGTGAACCAGTCCAAGCTCTTTTTAATAAATTTTCTTTTGTTAAATTCCTATTTTTAATGACTAACCATGCAAATAGCTTGACCTTTAGGGGTGAGTGACTCCTCCAGATGCTTTTGAAAAAAACATTACGTAGGTCTCCATCATTAATAAGATTATAAGCAGCTTTCACAGTTAAGGTATTATTTTTTGAGGGAAGCCAATAGAAGTCATCCTCTCTTGTATCTAAAGTTAAAGATTGCAAAATACTAACAAAAACATCTAATTGAAATTGAAGCACATTGGAATTAATAACATCACAGTGAGCTAAATTGAACAATTCGTTGAAATCTGTATTGAATAAATGCAAGGTTCTTCTAACAGAAGCCTTTTTAAATCTAGCAACACTATAGAGTTCAGGGAACAGTATACTAAGAGGAGTACCATTGTGCCATTTATGTCTCCAAAAAATAGTATTGGAACCATTGACCACTGTGACATTAGAAAAACAATTGAAAACGTTAAACCCTTTTTTAATATGACTACATAAGGGTGAGCAGGTGGAAGAGGTAGTACTCAAAATAGCCTGAGGGCCCCAATGTAAATACTTAGCCCAAACAATAGATTTCCATACTGGGTTGCTATTGTTTGAAAAGAATTGCCAACTTAACTTACTTTTTAGAGCTGCACAAAAACTCCTCAAATTTATAATCCCCCAACCATTTTGTTTCTTATTCCTACAGATATTGGACCATCTAATTAAATGCATCCCTTTCATTGTAGGAGATATGGAATTCCACAAAAAGTTACTTCTTAAACTATCTAATTTTTTCTCTATCTTCAAGGACATGTGCAGCACAGACATAAAGTATGTAGGTATTGCTGACAAAATCGCATTGACCAATACTAATTTGTCCCCTAGAGACAACTGTCTGGCCTTCCAGGAGGAAAGCTTGTTTGTGACTTTCTCAATCACAGGAGCCCAACTATTACAATTTGCTTTTTTATAATGTAAAGGCAGACCTAAGTAAGTGATGGGAAGATCAGCCTTTACACATCCCATAATGTCACAGGAAAACAGTAGATCTTCTTGGGAAACCCCCACACTAGTCAATGATGATTTAAGGAAATTAATTTTTAACCCAGAGCAAGACTGAAAACAGCATAGAAT
>JAMKQA010034956.1:0-12557 GCA_024699735.1 Posidonia australis | reverse complement strand
AGTGTGAGTGGGGTACAGCTGCTGCCCCAAGACGGATCCCGAGAATGAGACATTAGGGTGTTGTGCCCCTTCCGAACCCAAAGGATGGCCACCAGGTGCATAGGAGAAATGCTGTGTGGTGACTTGTAAGGAAGCTACAGGCAGAATCGGTCCCATCGCCATTGAAGTCGAAAGAAGCTGGGGCGATGGCCAAAGAGGTGGTGCAGTGGGTGTAGCATGATATGTAGGCGACGGCAACACAGGGACCTCTGGAACCACCGGAGGAGCAGCAGAAGCTGGAAGGATGTAGAAACCCATGCCATATAGCTTTTGAGCGAGCTCAAGAAGCTGTTGGTCATGGAGGGTATGAGACCCGTCGATAGCAGTACCAGAAGCCACAGTAAAAGGCGTAAAGGATCCAAGTGGAGGTGGAACTTCAGACTGTCCAACAGAGAGAGATCCTATCAAAGAGGTTGCCACAAGTAGTTGGGTCCTAAAAGTAGCAGATCCAACCAGAGGATGAGACAAGGGCTGGGTCTATGGAATGTGTGTGGGCATCACAGTGACGACCTCGATGACTGGCTTTGTAGTGGAGTGAGCCTGCAAGTTTCTGGTGCCTGAGGAATTCCCGACCATCAGGAAACGACTATTGAGAGGAGTGGCTGAAGAAATCAGTGTCAAAGGAGGGACTGCAGAGGCAGTCACCTCAGGAGCAACAGAAGTCAAAGGCTCACCGGGACATTGGGCCATGGTGGAATGAGAGCGAGTGAGAATCAGACAGCGGCGATAAGGCCACGGACGGGTCCTAGGACGAGCTATCGTCGGCAGCGATGAATAACTCAGAAAAGGTTGGATGAAATCTATCACCAAAGGGGAAATAGAAAACAAGGACGCTCAAGATCCGATAAAGGAACTCGCTCGCTAGCCTGTAAGAAACAAACAGGCATCAGGGAAACCTGATGTGAGTAAAACAAGACATAAATGCAATGTTATTAAGGTGGCATGAATGCACATGCATATGGATGCAACTATTATGCGCTCTCTCACCATCTATGTGTGTCCTAGCAAGCTATCAACTCTAGACTCTCTCAGGGGTATGTGGGTCTCCGACTCAAGGCAAGAAAGTAAGGTCCCCGCTCTAAATACTAGCCTAGGCACAGGCAGTGAAAGGGTGGTGCGTTGGTGGCCTCATCTCCTGCAGTAGCATGGAGTTGTACCTTCTACTAGCACCGACACGACCCCAGACAAGGGGGACAAACTAGCAACACGTCATACGCCAAAGCCATAGAACGGGTTACCAGAATTGTTCTTCGCAAACTATAGGTGGACCTAGGGGAGAAGAATGCATGCACTTATATGAATGAATCATGCATGTATGCTTTGTGTCTTTTACTTGCATTTTATTAACCAAGGCGGAGAGTTCAAATTGGTCTCTAGTTTTGCCTTATTAATTGTTCTCTGAGTTTGCGTGTTTTATTTTAACCAGAAGGGGGAAACAAACATGTCTCTACTCTCCTAGGCATGTCAAGTGCAAAAGGGGAAGAAAACACACAAATAAGGCAAGCAAGCAAGCAAACAACAAGCAAAAAGCATGATCATGGCATGTGCAAGTGTTATGGCATCATGATTGTCAAAAGAAAACATCCATCACATCAAAAGGCACGATATATAGCATGTGTGTGCAGTGACAGAGCAAATGTGTGAAAGAAAGTACAAAAGGCACTCTAAGTAAGCAAAGAATCACAAGCAAGGCAAACAAACAAGCATGTAACACCAAAGCCTCAAAAAGCAAGTGAAAAGACTAACTTGAAAGTCAAAATCTGGTATCCCCAGCGAAGTCTCCAGTTTTTGTGACCGTGCCCCGACCCAGGGGTCCGATGCAGAGTCGCTCCAGAGGGAGGAGGCCACAACCATGCCAAAATGGCGAAGGCGCAAGATTGAATGAGAACGGAAAGAAAAAGGAATTGCCACCTAGTCTTTTAAGGGAAAGATGAGGAAAACCACAAACAAATCACAAAAAGTGAATGAATGAGATGTAAACTCGGTAAGGATTCCTATTACGCATGGGGAAGGTGTTAGGCACCCCCGTACGCCCGAGAAACTCTATCTTTCTAGCCTGATTCGCTTGCTTGAGGCTGAATGAATGTTTGCTATGGCTAGATTGTGTTCTAATCATGCTGACTTGAGTGCCAAGACAAGACTGGATGGATGCATAAAAGGGTACGCGAAGACTGCGAAGAATCCTCGTGAAATGATGAAATCGCAAAGTATGGCACAACAAAGAAAATCACATGAAACGATGAGGTTTCTAGCGAAAAGGACTCGGAAAATCAAACAGGTCTCAAGAATGTCAAAAATGCAACTGACTCAAGTCATTTGAATCAAAGATGGCACCGTTGAAATCAAGGTGGGAAAATTACAAAGAAGTCCACATAAAACAGGAAAACTGTGACACACGAAGAAATTTACATAAAATGATGATTTTTCTGTAAAGAATAGTCCAAAAAACCATAATGAGGTAAAAAAGATAGAAGATGGAGTCAACCCGAGTCATCGGAATCACGGAAAATGTCGTGAAAATCAAAAAGGGAAAATAATTTGTGGTGGGGCCAATGTCGGCCTTCAAGTCTGTTAATGTACGCCCTCAAGCGATGAAATCCAAATCAAATTGATAAATCCGAAAACATGGAATAAAGATAGTCAAATCGAACATCAGATAAAGGAATCCGAAAACAGATAGGAGAAAAATCTACGGAAGAATGCATGAAATGCAGACTTATTCAAAGAGGATGGACTAATGTGCAAATACAGCAAAGACTGTGTAAAATGCATGGAAATGTACCAAAATGAGTAAAAGATGCTAAGGACTGTTTTGGACAAAGGTTATGCATGACTTGGTGCAATAACTGACACACATGTGCATGAATTGATGACATAGGGGCAATTTGGTCATTTCAGTGGTCAAATGTGATTAATGCATGCATGGGGATAATGCATGGTCTAAGGTATGCCAAAATGTACGAAAAATGTTAGGAAAAAGAAAACATGCAAAAGAAAAGGTCTTGAAACAATAAAACAATAAAGGACAAGTATAGGGACCAAAACGCAAAATTCACATAAAGGATGAAAATCTAGATTAAAATTCATTCAGAAATTTCTGCCCTAGTGTATAGATGATGGATCAAAGGAAAATGTGACATTGGGATGAGAGAATTGTACTTAGATGATTCCCTGAAAACTCAGGCTCTATTTTGCAAAATTCACATAAAGGAAAAGTTAATGGTTAAAAATGTGTTTAAAAAGTCTTATCTTGATACTAGGATGTAAAATTTAAAGAAAATGTAGCTATGTGATGTGACGTGTGAAAGTAATACATTTGATAATTTCTGGAAAACCTAGGATTTACTATGCAAAATTCCCACATAGGGTGCAAACCTGACAAAAATGTGAAATCAGATGTTCATTTATATTTCAAACATGGTTTCTTGAGGAAACTTTTATTCAAGTGATGATTTTACATGTACATGTGATCAATTAATGTGAAACATATTAAAATGTGATTTAAAAATGCAATAAAAACTATCATTAATGATTTAAAAAAGGTTTAGGGTCCTAGATGTAAATTTTACCGTCTAAAAACATTTTAGATTGAGTTTAGGGACTTATTTGCAAAATTTCAGGACCAAAATGTGATAAAAATCAAGTTTTTTACATGATTAGTGTAATTATGGATAACTTTAAGGTCTAAAATGTAAATTTTACAAAGGAAACTCTTTTCAAAAACTCTGGGGGCAAAATGAAAAATATGAGGACTTACATGCAAAGAAAACATGATCTCAGGGGCATAAGTGTGATAAAACATGCATGAATAGGACTGAAATGCAATTAAAATTTAAACAGGGAAAAATGTGAAATTTTTACAATACAATTTTAAAATAAAGAAACTCAGGGATCACAAAATAAGTTTCCAGGACTCATTTGCAAAGAGAACATGAATACAGGGGTCTATCTGTGAAAAAACAAACATTTATAGGACTAAAAATAAATTAAAATTTTAACAAGACAAAACATGCAATATTTATAGAAATAATAAAGAAATGAAACTTTTTTAAATCTTCATGGGCTTAAACACAAAACTACAGGACCTAAGTGTAATAAAAAAGGACCTAAAAGTAATAAAAAAGGACCTGGATGTAAGAAAGGACCTAGATGTAAGGAAAAATGACCTGAATGCAAGAAAAAAGGACCTGAAAGAAATTCTAGGGACCTATATGTAATGATTATTAGGACTAATGTGTACTTACAAAAAATTGAAAGAAACATTTCCTAAATCTATTTTTCGAAGATCGCCGGAGTTCACACCGGCCGGCGACCCACTCCGGTGTGAACTCCGGCAGGCTCCCAACAACAAGAAAGTGGTGGTGGTGGTCAGAGGAGCTTGAGGACGTCACGGCGAGCTCCTTCGTGGCTGTGGGCTAGACTGGGGAGGCCTGAGAGGCCTCCCTCACCTCGGGCTCCAGCGAGCGACGTGGGGACGACGATGGCCACTCAATGGCGGCGTTGCAGTAGCGATGAGCGGCATCCAAGGGCTGAGTGAGCTCCAGGAGGCCCTCACGAGCTTCCCAGTGGCTTCAGGGAGCGAGGAGAGCTATTGGAGGCCTCCTCCCGTTCGACTCGCCTGAGAAATCGACTGTTGGCTCCGACGATCGTCGAAAACTGTTGGTGGAGGCTCGGAGGATGGTTGCAGCGGTGGAGTGAGGATCGGAAGGTGATGAGGCGCCTCCTGGAGGTTGTGCGGAGGTGTGGGGACCCTCAGACCATCCCTCCTGCTACGTTCGTCGGCGATGACTCTGGTCATCTTCCACGGCGACGACGAGTGGTTCTTTGTCTACCTAGGCCTCCACGAGGCTAACCGTGTGCTTAGAGAGCAAGGAGGAAGAGGGAGGAGATGAGAAGGGAGTGTTGGGACCTTGTCCCGAGCTAAAAGGCCTCTGGCCTCACCTCTGGTGGTGAACCCACCACTGGAGGAAGAGGAACGGCGCACGGAGGAGAAACCGTCGACGATATCCCACCTAGTAGGCTCAGATGCTCAATGAAGCTAAGGAAAAGAAATGCCCGTGCTAAAAGGGGAGGAGGTTAGCTGAATGATGGCTGGGTTGTCTTCTGGCAACGGCGACGGCGCTCCAGCGAGCTACTTTGGCTGCGGAGGTCATGGAATTCTAGAGCTTGGAGAGGGGTCTGGGGTGATGGATTGGGTTTGGGGAGATGGCTAGAACTTGCTCTAGGTGCGGGGAGTGGAGGAAAAGGCTGTTGCAGGGGGTCACTCCGATAGTCTCTCCACTCTGTCACTCTTCTCTGTGTCTCTCTAGTTCAGTTCTGGTCCCTCTCTAGTGGTTTCTTCAAGGTTAAAATGGAGGTGGAATGCATGAGGGAGATCGTGGGTGCAGGCAGTTGGGCAAACGTGGGAATGAGGGAGATGGGGAGAGCGGATGTCGTTGAGGAAGAAGAAGGCAGTATTCCTTTTTTTTTTTCATTCCCTAAGTTTTCAATCAAAATGTGGTTTGGGCTTAACGGGCCTAACTTTGGGCCTTTTGGTTTTGTTTTCGTTTTGTTTTTGGTTTTAGGTTTTTAGGGTTTTGTTTTAGTATTTTGTTTTTGTTTTAAGTTTTTGATTTTGTTTTAGTGATTTTAATTATTTGTTTTGGTGATTTTAATTAGATTTTGATTTTGTGATTTTGAAGTTTAATTGTTTTTAAATTAGGGTTTCTAGAGGTTTGAGTTTAATTACATGATTTTAAGCTAGGATCTTTTGGGATTAATTAAATGATTTAGTGTTTTTAGGATTTTCATCATTTTAGGTTTTTTGTAATTTAATTAATTTTGGGTTTTTTTTGTGATTTAATTAGTTGGTTTTAAATTAGGATTTTCTGGATTTTAATTATTTTAGGAGTTTTTAGGGTATTTGGATTTTAATTAGAGTTTTTAGTTTAAATTAGGGTTTTTGGGTTTAATTAAGGGTTTTTTTAGTTTAATTAGGGTTTTGGGGTTTTAATTAGAATATTAAGTTTAATTTAGGGTTTTTGGGTTGTAATTGGAGTTTTGGGCTTTAATTTAGTTTTTTTAGACTTTAGACATGGTTTTAAATTTAATTAGGGTTTTTTAGATTTCAATTATGGTTTTGAGTTTAAATTAGGTTTTTTGGATTTTAATTAAAGTTTTGGGTTTAAATTAGGGTTTTTCGGAATTTAATTAAAGGTTTGGATTTAAATTTGGGTGTTTTGGATTTTAATTAAAGTTTTGGATTTAAATTTGGGTTTTTCAACTTAATTAAGTGACTTTAGGTTTTTTTGATTTTAATTTAGGTTTTCCTCAAATGGATTTTATTTGATTTTGACTTTTTGATTAGGGTTTTCACTTGATTAATTAGGGTTTTAAATGATTTTAGGTTGATTTAAGTGGATTTTATTCATTTTGACCTTAATTAGGGTTTTACTTAGTTAATTAGGGTTTTAAATGGATTTATGTGAATTTTGGTTTTAATTAGGGTTTTACTTATTTAATTAGGGTTTTGAGTGGATTTTGGTGAATTTTGGTATTAATTAGTGGTTTTTGCTTGGATTAAGTTAGAGTGGGGTTGTGTGGGCCTAGCGGGCTTGTGTGGGCTTAAGTGGGCCTAGTGTGGGCTTAAGTGGGCCTAGTGGGCTTGTGTAGGCTTAAGTAGGCTTGCGTGTTTAGGTTTTTGATGGAGTTATTGTTTAGGGGTGGTGGTTGCAACCAGAGCATCTTCTAGAGGAGTCTGCTGCCAAGTGACTGCAAAATCGGGGTGTCTACATGGAACAAGGGCTGCACGATGAGTGGGAAGGCACTACCGGTGAGCCGAAATAGGGAATAGTCTCAACGGTAGGGATGGCTTCGCTAGAGAGTGAAAAGATGGTGCTTTGCATATGGGAGTTGCTAGTTGGAAGAAGGGAGTGGTGGTAGCCAAGAGACCAGCCAAGAGGAAGAAAAAGAAGCCCCCAAGGTTTAAAAATTCCAACCAAGAGAGAAGAGGAGAGAGGAGGGAAAATCAGTTGCTGTTGGGTGATAGGGGCCATGTGTGAGGAGAGAGGGCTGCTGTGATGTGGTGGCTAGGAAAGGAGGAGGGTTGTTGGTTGCGTGGGGTGTGGCTACTACATTTGGGCTAATGGTGGTGGTGTTTGGGTGTAAGGTGCTTGGGTTGTGGCTGTTGTACTAGGTGCTATGGTGTTTGGGTGCTTGGCAGTAATAGGGCTGCTTAGACGTGGGGATAGAGTGGTGGTGAGGAGGAAGGCTACTGTTGGAGAGGGTGGTGGTTGTTGCACATGAGATGAAGGCTTGTGCTTGTGTAGTAGTGGTGGCTTTCCGTTGGGAGCAAAAGGGAGGACGGTGACTATTTCCTATGGTGGTGGTGAGGTGAAGGTGGTGATGAGGAAGGTTGGGCTAGAGGAAGTGAGGCTAGAGGAGGTGGTGAACAGCCAAGCAGGGGGCTGAGTTGGGTTCCCAATGAGGCTGAGAAAGTGGTGTGAAGGTTTGGCTGTGATGGGTTTTGTGACATCTGGGCTGATTATCCATTTTCAATTATAAACCATGTAATTAATTGTAATATTGTGTAAATGGTTTATTAATGGATAATCTGTTGTTTCTTGGATGTGTGAGCTTGTGGTTGGCTTTCTGTGCACCTATTTGTGATTTGGGACCAATGTGGAGTCCAATTTGAGGATACACAGTTGCTTCGGTTTGCATGCCTGTCTTTCCTTCTTTTTCTCTCTCTTTTCTCTCTCTCCTTCACGAGCCACCACACCATCTCCTTCTTCCCTTTCCCCACCCGTGCCACCACCATCTAGTGGCCCGTGACTTGCTGTCACTTTTGACGCGATGGACGACCAGCATGATGCGGGAGGAGGAGAGGATAAAGAGGGGCGGAGGCGAGTGGAAAAGGAAGGACTGAGATGTGAGGGAGAAGAAGGAGAGGAGGAACGACGCGCGCAGAGGAGGTGGAGGTTGTTCATGTGGTCCGCCGGCAAAGGAGCTTCGCCGAGGCTACGCTGGAGTGCGGGGAGAGTCACTGGTGTGCGGGGAGGCTCACTGGAGAGGTACGCGACGCCTCCTTCTCCTCTGTTCTCTTCTTTTCTTCTAATAAGTCAAATTCATGAAAATCAAGATAAATGCATGAAAAATTGTAGAAAAATAGTAGAATTGTTGAGAATGAGCTGAATAACATGTAAACATAGATATCATGCTGTTAGGATGAAATTTGGTAAGGATATACAAGATTTTGGGATGAAGGCTACAATAGCTGTTTTTGAGTCTCATCCCATTGTGATTTTCGTGTGGATTGTGTGGTTAATGGAATCATGAATGGTTTGAGGGGTTTTAAAGTAGACTCAAGAGTCTACACCGCATGATTTATTGGTAATTTGTGATGTGTGTTTGCGAGGTCCGATCGAGGCTCCCACTTTCGGCGATTTTCGTCGACCGAAACAGGGGTGTGCCCTATCTGTGGGGAATTCGGTATGCCGAATTGAATTTTGAATGCTGAAATCCTGACTGATTAAGCCAGGATATCTAGTTTTGGTAGGCCGAAATCATTCGGTTGACCGAATCAAGGACTTTCAGCATACCGAAAATGTTCGGTATACCGAATCAGGGATTGTCGGTATACCGAACCTGGTTCCGGTCTGTCGATTTTTCCCTGGCCCTGATATGTTAATGAGAATATAAAATGGAAGAAAAAAGTTTTGAATGAACAATAAGTATGTGTTAATGATGTTTTCCCCACGTAAATGGCACGAAAAAAATATGGAACCCAAATGAGTGAATTTGGGTATGGTTTTGCGTTTTAGACCCTATAAATGAATACAATGATTGATTGTGTGTGGTTTTGGGCATCAAACCCAATTTATAATTTTTAAAGCATGGTTTTTCAAGGATTGAGTTGGAACCCTACAAGAGGGTCAAGTATTGCATGGAAACAGATTCCTGCAATGAAAAAGAATGGGAATGAAAATGGTTTTGAAAAGGAAAACTTAAAGAGTTTTGAAAATGAAACACTAATAATGTATTAAGAAACCACAGGGGTTGGTGTCGACAACGTGGCAGGAGTATAAGGCTCCAATGAAACCAGTTGCCAGACACGACTGTGGTTGCCGAGCTTGAGACGGTGTAGGCTGAGCTTGGCTCGTTGTACCTAGTTGTTTGGGTCACCGAGCCCGTGACGGTGTAGGCTGAGCCTAGGTTATTGAACCTAGTTGTTCGGGTCACCGACGGTGTTGGTTGAGCCTGGTTTATTGTACCTAGTTGTTCGGGTCACCAATGGAGCGTCAGACAAAGACATATCCCCATGCATATATGGAAAAGATTGAGGCCAGTTGGCCCGGGCGGTGGCATCCCCCACGGGGAATTTCACCCCGACAGCGTAGGGTGGTAGGGGAAATGATGTCCTCGCCTACTGCTTGTGTGCCTGGTTACTCCTGAACATGGTAATATCAGAAAAGAAAATTGATAATGAAGAAGAAAAGAATGTGATTTTAATAAATGGAAAAAAATGTGATTTGTCTGGGATTGGACTTATGAATGGTCCTAAAATCCTAGAATAAAATAAGAATTGTGTTTTAACCAGTTACTAGCCAGTATGTATGACTTTGGTTTTGAGCTGAGAGGCATTGCGTTTTAGGCTTGATTTGGTCAAAAATATGAGTTTTGAAAGTGATTTTGGTTTTGGGAAGAAATCCCAAGTATTGAAAAAGGGTATGTTTTGGAAAATGATTTCCAAATGTTTTCAAAAGAGAATGCAAATGTGTGTTTCTGAAAGCGAACATGATTTGGAATAAATTTCCAAACATTTTGAAAAGAAAAGAAAGATGGGTTTTGAAAAGAGTTTGGATTTGGGATCAAATTCCCAAGTGATTTCAAACAAAACGAAAAAAGGAATGATGTTTTAAAAGGAAAAGTGGATTTTCAAAATAAAACCAAGACTTGAAAATTAAAAAGCTGAATTTTAATGGTTTTTTAGAGATGCTGTGGTTTTGTGTGTTTAGGGCATGTACTGGGTGACATAGATGTCACTCACGCGTGCTTGTTTGTTTTTCAGGTGCAGTTTGGGTGCAGTCGAGTTCTGATGCCCGAGTCGGAGCTTCCAGCCACACATTGTTTCCTAGAGGTAAGCCTTAGTTATAGTTATTTAATTTTACTGTAATTAGTATAATTTTGCTTATGATACTATGATTTAGGTAACGTGTCCGGATTTGGAGCGTTACAGGTTTCCTCTTCCCCCTATTATCTTTTCTTTTCTCTCTCCTCTCTTCTCACTTCTCCTCCTGCATGTAGGTTGTCTCTCCTTTCCTCTCCTCTCTCCCCTTAGTGCTTGGGGTGCTTAGGATAGGAGTGAAAAAGATGATGCATGGTGCACTATGTGCATGGTGTGGTTATGGCTGGCTGTTACATGTTTGGGTTCATGGGCTTTGGGAAGGCTAGTTGGCTGTAGCTTGTGTGGGGGTGAGTTGGAAAAGGAGGGCTATGAAAGGAGAGGGAGAGAAGGGCTTGGCGGAGGAGGACAGCTGTTGCTTGGGTGATGGGTGCTTGGTGGCTGTTTGGGTTTGCACGGGTGATGGTTGGCGTTGGGTTCTTGTTGGGGAAGGAGGAGGGTTGCGTTGGGTCCTTGGGGGAGAAGTTGATAAGAACCACTCGTCTTTCTCCTCCATTTATTTCTCACATTGTTATTGGGAGAGTAATGCTGCTACTGATTTTTTAGCCAAACAAGGAATCGTCTCGCAAAAGAATTCTCTTTATACTTCTATTGATGAGTTGCCTTCATAATTACGTGGAATATGCAACCTTGACAAATGGGGAATTCCATCTATACGTCAAAGGAAATTCTACGTGTAACACCCTACTTTGGTAGCCACTCGCAAACAAACTTCTCTGGTAGAATTTACTTTAGTGGCGACGAGGCACAATCCAAAACCAAAGCCCATCACACACCACAAACTTCCCCAATGCCTTACACCTACCCTAAGCCTCAACCAATTCAACAAAACAGACCAACAACCCAAGAACTCAGCACAAAACTATGCTGGGCGCACCAAGGTGGTGCACTGCCCTGTTTTGAGACACCCAGACTGTTCATGTAACACTCGAACAAATTTATTTTGTAATTACTTACATTTTAATGAATTTATTCTTAGACGGGTGTTACTGTTCCAAAATCTGTTTGTGTGGTTTTGTGCTTTTGACTTGGGCCTCATGGGCTAGTTTTTGTTTGCACGTCCCTGTGCATTGTGGCACTGTGCTTGTGGGGCTCGAGGGTGGATCCATGTGGGGCCCACGTTGTGGGCCAGTTGGTGAGAGTGTTTGGTGTGAGAAGTCGTTGGCTCGTGTTGTGTGTTTGGTAGCTAAGGATGCATAGGTATGCATGTGCAGCGACTTCCTCCCTCGCGTATAAAACACATGCATGGGGCAAGTCTTCTCTAGCACACCTCCCTCTCTTCTCCTCCTCGCCAACTTCTTCACCCCTGTTTCTAGTGGCAACCGAGCAGTGTGGAACACCAGAGCCTAGCCGAATCTCCACTCCCTCCTTCCCTTTTCCCCCTCCACTCCTTCTCCATCTTCTTCACTCCTTCCCGTCTCTGCTAGTGGCTGTGGGTGAGGAATAGAGAGAGAGAGCCTGAGAGTGGGAGAACGAGAGGTGGAGGTTGGGAGAGCCCCGACGAGGGTTGGGATCGCCATTGTCGGTCGGAGGATCACCAGAGCGCGTTTCTCAGGTACACACCTCCAACCCATGAATAGAGAGCATGAAAATGGTAGAAATTGATAGGAATGCATGAAATCTAGGTAAATTTACATTCGTAGAATTTATTATGATTTTTATGAGTATTTATGGAGGTATTTATGGGTGTTAATGGCGGTAGTTGATTTTTGGGTCGTTTTGACCCTTATGCCTTTGCAAATTTATATCTCGATGCATGGTGAATGGATTTTAGTTTTGTTTGCTGGGATTTGATGTAGACTCAAGGGTCTATATCTTAAGTTTTATATGAGATTTTAGGTGTTTGTTTGGTAGTCCAATCGGAGGTCCCACTTTGGGTGATTTCTAATGTTTAAGGTTGTGTCATTTTTTGTTTTTTGTAGAAATCATTATATTGAACAATTTCAGTATGCCGTTTTTCTATCAGTTTTGGTCCTCTAGTCGAAATTCAGTCGTTCGATTTTGGATAGTTGACCGAATCACTTGATTTCGATCGACTGAACCATTTTCAGTATACCAATTTTGGCCAAAGTGTTGACCGATCGTTGACTTGATTTGGCATACTAAACCCGTTTTTCAGCATGCTGAATCAAGGCCCAAATGCTTTTATAAAAATGTGATTGTAACCATGCCGGCGAGGAGATTCTGCCAAAGAATGCAAAATCGGTCGGCAAAATCACATCGAAAAACAAAACAAAGGAGTCGCCACCTAGTCTATTATGGAAGACAAGGAAAACCATATACATGAAAAATCATGCAAAGAAACAACAAAGACAAGTCTACGAAAAACCAGAATGCGGGTAAGGATCCCTGTTAC
>JAMKQA010034955.1:0-11995 GCA_024699735.1 Posidonia australis | reverse complement strand
AGTGGATTTGATTGGATTTTGTTGGATTTTTAAGTGGATTTGATTGGATTTTGTTTGATTAGGGTTCTTATTAGGGTTTTGTTGGATTTTAGGTGGATTTTAGCTGGATTAAGTGTTTTATTTGTTTTTCAATGGATTTTAAGTTGGATCGAGTGTTTTATCTGTTTTTTAGTTGATTTTAATGGGGTAGTGCTTTACTGGGTCAGGTGGGCTAGTGTGGGTCTGATTGGGACCTGTGTGGACTAGGACTTTGGTGGTCGCGACCAGAGCGTCAATCGGAGGAGCCTGCTGCCAAATGAGCTCAAAATTGGGGTGTCTACAATATCATAAGTGTACAACATATCATAAAATCCACTATTCAAAATAATTAAAGTTATAATTTATATACATGATTAGATAACGTGTACTTATCGTGTACCTATCAGGTTTTTTACCTTAGACACGAAAACGACCTGTTTAATAATCGTGTTTATTAGATAGACACGATAAGCACACAAGACATGATAAACGTAAATCCAAATACGATTATATCGTGTCGTGTTCGTGTCGTGTTATCGTGTCGTGTCAGAAATTGACAGGTCTAATGGGGGTGATCATCGACAGTTGTCGATGGGTCCCTGTGTATCAGTGAATGGTACACACCCTTAGATCTTGTCTTTTTACGCCTAGACTATTGATATGAGCATGCTCATGTGGATTTTTACCATGTGGATGCTCTAGTTTGGTGGTTAAGGATTTTTGGAAGATTTTAATGGCTTTTATTACATTGGTTAATGCATGTTGTGTTACTGAAATGAATAGTGTTTTCTAGCTTTGCTTTGGGTTTTCTCGAGGTACACCCATTCAATCATTATGCTTCTTGTTCTAAATGATAGATCACTTTTAGATCTTCATTTCGGTATATTGCTTATGATTTTTTAGGTGCGTGTGGTGAGATCAGTGTTATTTTTCAACTCACGGATGAACAATGCTCGTACACAGTACTTCTGAGCTTTGCATTGTGATTTCTCGAAGTCTACTTATTGGATCTTTGTGATTTTTGTCCTGATTGGTAGATCATCTTGAGATCTTCATTTTGTCATGTGCTTTGTAATTTTTGGGTGCATGTGTGGCTACTGCCCGGAGTTCCCATCTCCAACGATCATTTTTGGGTTTCTGGCTTTTTTTCTACACTGTTTTGGGGTGAGCCATGTAAAGCAACTATGGATCACCATCGCGTATTGTTTGTGCAGTTTAGCCCTACATTTTGGGTTTATTTTAGACCTTGTTTCTCATGGTTTTGATGGTTTTTGGTGCTTTAAATGTTGTTTAATAGTATGTTGATATTGTAGGTAACCTTGTAGATAATTTGGTGGTATAATAATGATGAGGAAAATGATTAGAATAATTCTAAGGAATACCTAAAATGAATTAGCAAAATTTCACTTGTGTTGTGGTTGATATCAAAGACTATAAGACTTAAAAATACTAAGTCTTTTCTCGAATGGTCTAGATGGACAATAGAGCTAACGATTAACCTTAGGATTAGATTATGGTTTTGATTTGGGCATGGTGCATTGGATTGTGTATTCAATGGCACTATTTTGGTGTTTGGCATTGAGCTTGCTATGTCTTATGTAAGACACAGGCTAGTAGGTGTCTTACACTTTGGCACTAAAGTTTCAGATTCTGAGTGTGGCTTGTGTTGGTGTTCAGTTTCTTAGTTAAGTGGGACGTTGAGTTTGTTGTTTTGGTTTTTGTGTGGTTTCTTTTGAGTGAATTTTATACTCAGAAGGTGTTGTTGCTGTTTTGGGTGTTTTTCTTGGGCTGTTGTGGATTGAACGTGATGCTTTAGAACTCAAATGCTCCCAAGGTGTGATTTTCTAGGCTTGACAAAGGAGCTGCCTAGGCTGTGTTTTGAGCTATATTTTGGGGTATGTGATTTCAAATGGTTTTCAAATTATTTTAGAAAAATAGTGGATGTTTTGGAATTGGTTTTCCAAAGGATTTGGAAATGAGGATTTGAGTTGTGGGTTTTGGTCGTGGCTTTCTGTACAATGCTTGGCATGACATTTTTGTGGTGTTTTTGATATGATTTCGAAATATATTTCCAAAAGAGATTTGGAAAAGATATGCATATGTTTTGTAAGGGTTTTGAAAGTATTTTCTAGTGATTTTCTATTTGTAGTAGACCAAAAGGCTGAAGGGTCGTATTGACGGGGCTAGGGGATATGAGAATATTTCTGGATGGTCGAGCACACCACCTAGGATGAGGTCTTGAGACCAAGAGGCTATAGGTAAGTATTCATCGGATCTTGAAGGGATAATAATTTTAGATTGTCGTTCACGAGACTAAGACTGAGGTTCGTAGGCTGAGGTGTTGTCTATACCTAGTGATATCGTAGCAGCGGACCTAGGGGGTATGAGACCTCTATGAAACTGGGTATGATACACTAGTTGCTATGGGTGTCGAAGACCAAGGGTGTCATCCGTACCTGGTGGTATCACGATAGTGGACCCAGTTGATATGAAACCTCTGTATGGTTGGGCATGATATCATGGTTGTTACAGGTACCGAGACTTGTGTGTATCAATTGAGCCTAAGAGTGAGGAGTCTTTGGTTTTTTGGGGCATTGAGACTAAGACTGAGACTAAGATTGAGAGGCCAAGGTTTAGGTCTGTATGATCAAATGTAACGACCTAGTTTTGGAAGTGGTATTTTGGTTAAATATTTTAATGATGTTTTGGATCGTTAGATGTTGAGTCCCCTACGTTCAGTGTGAAATGCAACTCTAGCAGTGCCTTACGCCTAGATTAGTGAGTTTCTAGCTTTCTTGGTGTTGTACGTTGTGGTGTTGTGCCAACCCTAGTGGATGTTTTGAGGTTTTGCTATGAGCTGTGATGGTTCTCTAAAGTGCTGTAGTGGCAGATCTCTATTTGCACGAATCACGTGGACGTGGAAGGTCATATGGTTTGGTCTCGTGCTATAATTGCTTTCCTTTCTTTCTTTTTCTTGAGCCCCACTCCTCCCTCCCCTTCTTCTTCTTCTTCTTCTTCTTCTCCTTCTCTGTCACAACTCAGGGAGAGGGGGAATGAGAGAAAGAGCTAAGGGAGAGATGAGCGAGAGGGCTAAGGGAGAGAGATGGTCGGAGGAGAGGAGGGAGATCACCATCGCACTGCCGCCATCGCGTGGAGGAGGAGCTCGTGGCCAGAGAGGAGGCACACTATTTATCTCGCATTATCGTCGTCTTTGTGCAGGTACGCACCCCGTAGGCTCTTTTTAGTTTCCATTTGGATTCTTAGGTACGTGATGTGGCCATGCTAGAACTGAAGCTCCTTATGCGATGAAAGGCACACGAAGAAATCGATAAGATCTCAGTGAAGAGGTGAATTCGAGGAAGGACGTTCAACTAGAAAACACTAAAACAAAGTAAAAGGATAACGAAAAAAGGGAGTCGCCACTTAATCTTTTAAAACAGAAGCGACAAGGAAAATTGGATGCATAAAGGGATGCAAATGGATGCAAATGAATGCGTGTGTGGTCTGTGCCTAATGGATACAATACATTGGTTACTGTGGGCAAGAGAAAGGGTAAGGACTTCTGTTACGCATGGGGAAGGTATTAGGCACCCCCATACGCCCAAGAAATTGGTCTTTCTTAGGCTATTTGCTCACTTGTGCCACTAATGAGAATGCATGTATGCTTGTTAAGTCAAGATGAATGTTATGCTTGATGACATGCCTATGCAAGAGAGTTGAATGGGGCATAAAAACCATGTAATCTAAAGCTCAGTCACACCATGTGTATTCTAGACCAACGGTCAAAAGAAATCAACATAGTAAACATCATTGCCCTAATTCGATGTAGGATATCAAAAATCATGAGGGAAAGCCATGCAAGGTAGGCAAAGAAAAAAAAGAAATAACAGAAGATAACCAAGCAGAATCATGAGAGAAAATCCAAACAAAAAGATGTAAAGTGCTCAGCTAATTAGTATGCTTTGACTCAGTGGGCCACACCTCCAATTCACACCAGATAGATTTGCTAGGATCATACATCAGTGTGTTCCACCATCTATCCGCACCATCGAGGGATAGAGGCAGTCGTAATCCACTAGATAGATTTGACGCAATGGGGGTCCCTCACCATCCTCATCGTAATCCACCAGTGGTCGAGGTGGCCGCAAGCTCGGCTAGCCATATAGGTGGCAGAGAGCTTCAAATGGACGTCTAGGGATGTTTGGAGTGGTCAGAGAAGGCTGGGGATGTGGCCAGGTGTGTCTCTACAAGCTCACTGGTCGTCAGCTACGTTGAGCGATGGGAACCCATCACCGGTGGGGAAGGATGCATGAGTGAGTGATGATGCTTATGCATGGAAAATGCGTGAATTATGCAAGTAAAGCTCTACAAATCAAAGGGGAAAAGGTTGGTTGAGCTCAGGGATGGAAATCTTACCTAAGTCGACATGGATTATCTCTCCCAATGGCTCGCGATAGTCGTTTCTCCGTTGAATGGCTTGGAGGCATCGAGGGTGACTAGAGGTTGGATGCAGGGGTTGCAAGGTGCTAGATGGAGATTGTGTGGGTGTTTGCTGAGGATTACTCAATGCATGGGCAGTTCGACGGATTGATAGGCTTGATGGGTGCTTACTGTGATTTGACGGTTGGAAATGGTGCGGCTTGGCAGGAATGCAGACTATGATTCGACTCAAGGGCCTGGGATGATGAGATTGGCGTAAGGAGGATGCATAGTAGTTGTGGGGTAATCTGGTTAAGTGGCTCAATGGCTATGGTGGCAAAGATGGGATATCAGTGAGAAAGGGTGGCTGGAGTTGGTGGTTGATGGCCGAAATTGGCTAGGAGGTGGTTGCTTCAGTGGCCTTTTAGGTGAGTTCTCCCATAGTGTTTTCCAGCAGCCCATCCATGATGAAAAGGAGGAGCTTAAATAGGAGGAGAGGGCTTACAATGGTCATTGATGAATAATGATTTTAAAAGGATGGTTGAGATGAATTCAAAGGGGTTTGATGGTCATTTATGTGTTGGGATAGGGGTATGATGGTCCCATGACATTATGGTACATGCCCAGATTTGCCTTGGCCAATGGCATGAGAGAATTGGGTCACCTTTATTTGATCAATCAAAGTTGAAAGACTTCTACACCCTTCTGTCAGTTTAGACTGAAACAGGGCACTCCGCTAGGTTTTCGCGTCACCTTTATTAGACCTGTCAATTCTTGATACGACACGATTACACGAAACAACACAAAAACATGATAAAATTTAGTTATAAATTTTTTTAGCTATTTTGAAATATTTATGTGGTTCATGTTTAATAAACATAACTTTATTTTGATACGATTGGACATAATTATTACTTGATTTAATGCAATTGGAACTGATTAAACCCAGTTAATACACATTTAACTTTAATAATGGATTATTAAGCATATTGTTACTAATTGAATACAAATATATTATATATATATTTTAAATTATTGTATTATTAGTAATCAAATATAATTTTTCCAAAATATAAGAAATATTGGTGAAAAAAATGATAGACACGATAATACGATAAGTTCGACACGATAAGTACACGCCACGACGTAATGGACAGGTCCAACCTCTATATGCCATCAAGATTCACCAGACTTACTTGTCAACTCAGTGCGCCAGCTTGGCTCGCCATAGAGGCTCACCATATATGTGCGCTAAACCCTTTGCAAACCCTATTGGTTGGCATCTAGGCTTGTTTGTCGGGTGATAGACCATTAAATGGGCTTAGGCTCATGGTGAAGTGGAGGTTGAAGGTGTTGGACTGGTTCTAAAGTTTCAGGGTTGATTTTGGAGTGTGGAATGGGCTTCGGTGTGGGAAAGGCCTCATTGCACTAATGCGCTTTTTCGAAGAATTCTGCCAGCAAGTGGTTGCCAAAGTGGGATGTATATACATGATAGTGTGTAGATGATTGTAGTAATTTTTTAGGAATTTATTGTGTATTTGTTGGCCATTTGTGACCATATTTATTGTATAGGGTGAATAATGTCCCTTTATGGTTTTCTTATGATTTCTAGAGATCTGCTCGATGGATTTTTGTGTTGCTTGTCCCTTTTGGAAGATCTCATTGAGATCTTCATTTTGATATATTACATGTGTGGTTTGGTGGTTTGTTTGTAGGTTGGGACATTGGATCTCGTTTTAGGGTGTGTTAGGATCGCATGGTTTGGTATGCCATTTTGGTTTTCCAGAATGTCCCATTGACCCCTATTTTGGTCGATCAAATTTATTCAATCTTCTGTTCTGACTTTTGGGTGTTGATGTTGCACCTGGTCCGGTCCACCGATCGTGTTTGGCACATCGGATCAAGAGATTTCGATCGACTGTTTCCTTTTGGTCTGTCGAATTGGTTCCCTAAGCCTTAGTTCGGTCGACTGATTATGTTTGGTATGCCAAACTAGACTTGGACCCTTATACTTAGATATTTGATGTGTTAATTAATATATATATATGTATATATATATATATTAATCTTGCGGTGATAATTATAATGACATAAATGACTAGGATAATCATTAGAATGATTGTAGGGATGGACTGAAATGAATTAGCAAAAGTTCACCTAGGGTATGGATAAAATAAAAGATGATATGATTTAGAGACAATAGGCCTTTCCCTAAATAGTTTAGACAAGACTTTAGGGATCATGATATCATTCCTAGGTCTAGGGCTTGTGTGGTTTTGTGTGTGCTGTGCTGAATGTAGTATTTAGTGGCATTGTGTCGGGTGTTCAACTTTGATCTGGCTGTGCTCCTGAGGGACACGAGCTAGTAGGTGTCTTACACCTAAGTGCTAGAGCATAGAGTTCTAATTGTAGTTGTTTTTCTGTGGTGTCTTTTGGGTGAGTTTGATACCCAAATGATGCTTTTGTTAAGTGTTTTGCTTGGGCTGTCGTCGTGGGTGGGTCGAGCGAGGTGCTTTGGAACTCAGACGCTTTTAAGGTGTGGTTTTTAGGCCTGACAGAGAAGCTGTTAAGACTATGTTTTGGATTGTGGTTTTCCGATTTTGGTTTTGATGTCGATTATGGGCACGGTGTTTTGTGAGATTTTGAAAGGATATTTAATGATTTTCGAAATGATTTTCCAAAGAATTTTGGAAAGAGAGTGCATGTAATTGCAAATGGTTTTGGGAAAGGATTTTTGTGGACCAAGAGATTGATGCTCTCGGCCGGTTCGCAGGGATGAGTGATACCTCTGGAGTCGTGGGTTGTTTGCTTAGGGTGAGATCCAAGTGTTTTGTAGGACCAAGAGAACGAGGCTTTTGGCCGACATTTAGGGATGGATGTTTCCCCTAGGGTCATGAGCTACTGGCTAGGTTGAGATCCATGTGTTTTGCTGAGTTTTGTGGATTGTGGTTTGGGGTACCGTTTGGGTGTGGAGGTATGACGCTCCTATTGTCTTGGGTATAGAGTTGAGGACGGTGATGGGCGTACCCTATAATTCATCTTGAGTGACAGGACGACTTGCCCAAGTGGGTTGAGCAACTTTCCTAAGTGGGGTTAACTTGTGAGGGTCTTACAGATGGTGAGACTATGGAACAAATAGACTCTTCCATAGGGTGGCTGCTCATGGTAGTGTAGACACTGGGGTCGCTCGTTAGTGGACTGCTTGTGGCTGGTGTTGACTACTTGGCATCAGGCAGTATGACACATTTGTTTGTGGTTTTGGGCCTGGTGGAGGCCATGGTGTTGTTCTAGTGTGGCATGGTGTTTTGGAGTAGTGGCTCAATGGTTTTGGTCTACAGGAGATCGTGGTACTGTACTAGTGTGGCATGGTGTTTTGGAGTAATAGCTCAGTGGCTTTGGTCTAGAGGAGACCATGGTGTTGCGCTTAGTATGGCGTTGATGTTATGCTAGTGTGGCATTGTGTTTTGGGAGTAGTGGCTCTGTGACTTTGGTGTTGTTGTTTGGGTCCAGAAGGGACCGTGTGGTGTAGAGCAGAGGCTTTGTAGCTTGTGTTTTGTGATTGTTGTGGGTGTTGTAGATGCTATGGAAAGCGTTCAGACATCGTTGATTGTTTGGTTTCCGTAGAGAGTGTGTGGGATCAGATAGTGTGGCTTTGGGGCTTGATTTGGTAGGGGTGGCCATTTCAAGTGTGCATAAAAGGATTTTAAAGAGCATACATATGGTTTTAACTGGAAAAGAAAAGAATTGTTTTAAAGACATGGTTTTGAGGTTTTGTTGCCTGTTAGGCAATAATAGATTGCTCGTTGTGGTGTTGTGGTATCTAGGTGGGATGTCTATACTTGTTTGCATGGGGCGTAGTTACGCCTGCTTCCTCGGTAGGGTGTGCCAAGTTATTAGGTCTACTGTGTGTTGGGTGACCATTTTGAGTGATCACTCATGTGTGCTTTTGATTTTTGTTTTGGCAAGTGCAAGATTAGGAGTTGTTGGTTTATAGTGTATATAAGAGGAGTCACGCTACCACACATTAGGGATTCTGATGAGTATTTAGTTTAGTTTTATTTTTGTGGTTTATTAGATTTAATTCTGTTGAGTGCACTTAGACCTAGCTGTATATTTAGCATAATTTTTAATTACAATAAAAGATAAAAAGAAAAATGAAATTGTGTAGCTAGATTAAGTGGTAGCGACTTATGGGTTGTTACAGTTGGTATTAGAGCATTGGTCCACCTAGGAGCACTAGCCTAGGGATGTCTGGTCTGATGACTCCATAGAATTACATGTCATGTATTCCTGCACCTCGATTTTGTTGATTTTCTTGATTTTCCTTGCTTGCAATGTTGGGGAGTATCTTTGGCTCCAACTCCAGTTTCAGTGAGGATTTTGTGTGATGGACTACGAGGAATTTGGGGAGTGACTATCTGTATTCTCAATTGGAGATGGACGTCGACTCCTTGTTGGAAGGTTTCTTATTGGCTAAATTTCTCAAGATCGTCGATTTGGTGGAACTACTTTGGAGGGCAGTGGGAGTAGAGTGTGAAGCTACTTTTGCTCATGTGGAGTGGTTTGCTTAGATCCCTCAACCCCGTAAAGTGTGGTGGTTGGTGCTGTCCATGAATTTGCATGGGGAGCACCGTGTTGCCCGTGGGAGTGGTGGCCATTGTTTTCTAGGAAAGGTTTAGTGCTGGCATGCAAGGTAGGAGACCTTGCAATGTGTGAGGTCGAGTGAGTCGTGTTGCCTAGTGGTTGTGCATGCTTGCTATAGGTGCTGATCTACTTGGTATGCTACAACTGCGAGAAGGCAAGGCGTTTGTTGAGGAGGTGCCTTGTTCCTTTAAGGGGGTTAGGCACCCCATGTCAGCCGACCAAAGGACATGTTTTCCCTTTAAGGGGTTAGCCACCACCTAGTGTGGGGATGTTTATTGTTTTATTGTGGAGGGTAGGGTGCAACAGTTGTCTACCTCTGGTGTACCCTCCATGATTCTTGCTCCTGGTTGTTTATTTGTCTGTTGTTGTTTACCAGTTTGATTGTCTGCTGTCTGTTCTTTGCTCATGTGTGTTGTTTATTGATTGTCTATGGTCATTGTCTGTCGTCTGTCTTGGATTGTTGGTGTCAGTGTGGGAGGATGCTTGCAGCTTTGTCCTCTTGTTGTCACATCTAGGTAAAGCATAAGACTTCCCAAATGTATGGTTGTTGTTGTTTTTCTGGTGAGTGGAGAGGATACCCTGAGTTCTATCCTCTTGTGATCTTTAGGCGACTCAATGGGTCCCAAAATGGTTGTACTGTTTTTGGGTGACTCGATGGGTCCCTAGATGTTTGTTGTTGTTTCTAGGTGACTCGGTGGGTCCCCAGATGTTTGTTGTTGTTCCTGGGTAACTCGGTGGATCCCCAAATGTCTGTTGTAGTTCTTAGGTGACTCGGTGGGTCCCTAGATGTTTATTGTTGTCTTTAGGTGACTTAGTGGATCCCTAGATGTTTGTTGTTGTCTCTAGGTGACTCGGTGGGTCCCTAGATGTCTATTATTGTCTCTAGGTGACTTAGTGGGTTGCTAGATGTTTGTTGTTGTCTCTAGGTGACTCAGTGAGTCTCCAAAGGTCTGTTGTTGTCTCTAGGTGACTTAGTGGGTCCTCAAATGGTTGTTGTGGTTTCTAAGCGACTCGGTGGGTCCCTAGATATGTGTTGTTATTTTTGGTGGTTCTAATGAGTCCTCAAGTTTGTGTTGTTTCTTCTAGATTCTCTATTTAAGGATAGAGTTATCTAGGAGGTGGTGCGTGTGGAGTCACGCATTGGTGTCACTAGGTTGTGTCGCACATTTTTGTTTGGGGGCTTGTCTAAGGAGTGGCATAGCCTAGTGTGCTGCTTATTGGGTGTTATTTGGGGTATCTTGTTTGGATACCCAGTTGGCTTGGTTGGTTGTGGCTCGAATGGCTTGGTGCCATTTGGGCGGTGGAGATTTATCTTTCCTATTGTTGGAGTATCTTGTTGGAGATGCTCAGTTGTTTTCTTATTTACTGGTGGGTTGAATGGCGTGGTACTGTTCAATCCATGGAGATCTGCTTTCTCCTTTGGTTGCTTGGCTTCCTTGGGTTTCTGTCGTGGAAATGGGGTGAGTCAAGTGGAGTTAGCTACCTGTTTCATTTGGTGGCACTGCAGGTTGAGCTGTTGGGTGTGATCCTATATGTTTTCCTCCAATCAGTTGTTGCTTGGTCCTAGTGAACTATTCTTGGGGATTTAGTAGAGCAACTCTGGGATAGTAGCACCATGAGTAGGTTAGCCAAGAAGGAGGGACAACTCGAGTTGGTTGGGAACTCTACCTGGGAGTTGCTCTGGGCTGGACTCTTGAGTGGTCCTTACCATTGTAGTTGTTTTGCTGGAAGCGATGTCTCTTGTGGCCTTAGACTTTGGATTTTAGGACGTTTGATGTGAGCTTCACACTTAATAAGTGGTTTAAGTGTGTTTTAGCAGTCTCACGTCTAGACCTTCAAGGCGACTGTAATAGCGAGTCGTGATGAGTTCCACCAATATCCTTTAAGGTTGGGATAAGTTCCAGTTGTTGTGAGGCAACGTAGTGTTGTGATTCCTGTCTGTTGGGGGAAATCACAAGGGGAACTATCCACTTACATGATTGGTGTTGGGCCATAGTAGAGGTTGTGCTCTGGATCTGGTGGAGTGCCAATCTGGGAAGCAGTCCCTGGAGGCAGATAACGCTTTGATTTGCTAGTCTGTTGATGCACGCCAGATCTATGATGTGCTTTGCTACGTCTTAGTAGCCAGATTTCTCTCCTACCTTGAATTGGTGGAGAGTTTCGCAGAACGATGGGAGGTGTTACTGTAACGCCCCGAACCCGGGCATGTTACCAAAACACAGTATCACAAGCCTAATTACACAAATTACAGAACAAAAGGGCTGTAACTAAGGCTCACCTCTAGGATCTCGATGCGCGGCTAGAAACTCCAATTCCTGCACCGAAAATTGGTTGCACGCGGTCTGCACCTGAAAACACACAGCACGCGTGAGTGACATCTACGTCACCCAGTATGCGCCCCCAAACCACACAACCACAAGCAAGCACAATAAAACCAAAAGAAAACCTATTTCCTATCATTGCAAGACTCGGTTTTCTTCCTAAAAAAATCATTTTCTTTATTGATCAACACTTGGGACTTCATTCCCAAAAACCAATTCCTTTCTTTACAAAATCACCACCTGGGACCTCAATCCCAAGCCAGGCCTTTTGCAAAAGCCACTATCCTTTTCCTTTCTCAAAACATATGGAAAATCTTTCAAAAACCACTTTACTTTCAAAATATTACTTTCAAAACCCTTTTTGGAAATTCATTTCCTTTTTCAAAAGCATTCCATTACAACACTGGGGATTTTTTCCCCAAAATACACTTCCTAACCAGATCCAGCCTAAAACACAAGGCCCCATTGCGCTCAAAACCAAACCACAACACTGGTTGGCAACTGGTTAAAACATCAACATTTCTCTTCAGGATTCTAGGACCATTTACAAGTCCAATCCTGACCACACACACTTACACACATTCCACTTACTT
>JAMKQA010034953.1:0-10159 GCA_024699735.1 Posidonia australis | reverse complement strand
CATATAGGTCCTACAATCATTTTTCTAAAATGTTTCGAATAAAGTTTTAACTGAAAATATTACATGTTTTACCCTGAACATTTAAAGTAATGTTTTCTGAGTTTAAAACTTTAATAAAAGCCCCCAGAGTCTTTGAATCATGTTTTCTTCCAGACAAATTGCATAGAAGACCTTGATCTTCTTCAAAATGTTTCTCACAGTTCATTTTTACAGTAAAAATTGCATAAAAGCCCTTGCACATTTCAAAAACTCTCTGTATAGTTGTTTTTGTTGGTTAACTTGCATTTTAGCCCTCATACTTCTCTGAAACTTTTCCATAAGTATGTTTTCATGGGACAAATTGCATTTAGGCCCCTGTGTTTTACAGAAAACTTCCAGAAGGCTTATTTTGCTATGAAAATTGTATAAAACTCCTTGAATTTGTTTTAAAACATTCCAGAAGCTTGTTTTCTTGGTTTAATTGCACTTTAACCCTCTGTTTTTACTGAATTTATTTTGGATGCTCTATTTGCTGGGTTATTTGCAGTTTAGCCAATATGCTTCATTTATTTTACTCTCATTGCCTGTTTTCAAGAGTAAAATGACCATTTTGCCCCTGAAACTTCCTGGATCATTTCTGAGTTTTTTTCTTGCAGTTTTACCCTAATTTTGTACTGAATTGATTTGCATGCATGCATTAGTGGTAAATTGCATTCACACCCCTAGAGAACTTCATTTTGACTAGGGATGCACATTTGGCCCTAGATTTCTTCATACATGCATGGAATGTGTTTTCCTATGTATTTTCGTTGATTTGGGCTTCTAAATGTCAGTTTTCCTCGAATTTGGGCTTTTTTGCACAAAACCCCATAGACTTCTTCAGGATTGCACTCACACTTGCATTTTGCATACTTTTCACATCTTTTTGCACGGATTTTCCCGTCTTTTCTTCCCTACTCGGTGCACGCTTTCTAGCTTTGTTCCGAGCTTAGTCTCCTCCTTGTTTTCCAGGTTTTCCTCAGTTTTCCACAGTTTTCACTTGTTTTGGTTTTCCATCGCCCGAGGGCATACAGTAAAAGGCTTACAAAGTCGACATGGTCCCGAAACAAGGATTATTTTCCCTTTTTGATTTTCTTGGATTTATCTCAATTTTCGCTGTTTGCGAGATGCTTCCCGAGAATTTCACGATTTTCGTCATCACCCAACGACGTACAGTAAAGCGGCATTAACAATGCGTACGGATTAACTTTTTCCTTTGATTTCACTTCTCCTTGATTCAGCATGTTTTTAGTCATCTTCATGCATGAGCATATAGAATAAGCAAGCATACATTTAGTAGATCATTGACAGTAGGAAACCTAGAAAGACCAAGTTTTCTCGGGCGCATGGGGGTGCCTAACCCCTTCCCCATGCGTAACCAGAATCCTTACCCTTTCCTTGGCCCGCATTCATTCTCGCATTATCCATTAGGCACGGATCACACATGCATCTTTGCATCTTGTTTTCTTTCTGCCTTTTTGTGTTTTTTTGGTTTTCCTCGTCTTTCCATTAAAATACTAGGTGGTGACTCCTTTCCTTATCCTTTTGTCTTCCCTTTGGTGTTTCTGGGTCTTGTCTCTTCTTCCGGATTCACCATTTTTTCCATGACCGTATCGGATCTCCACGTGTGCTTCCGCACACCGGAGTAGGTGAAGAACCGTGCCTAGGGGTTCCACCGGCATGGTCACAGTATCTACCTGAGGAGGTGCTACACATTCCCACCATTAGCTGGCTTATCCCGCCTATCATCATAAGGCTAAGATCCATACATGCGTTGATGCAAGAGAATTAGTGTGTTGTGATGCATAGCTACATGGATGTTGGAAGAGCATGAATGCATGCATGGAGGAAAGCGTTGGTGTCGTAGCGTGAGGACACACTGTTTGTGATCACTGATAGTACTTTTTCAAGTAGGTAGAGTTAACTAGCTTTGACTATTCGATGCAGTTCATGTCCTCAAGGATGACAGCCTTTGATGGTGTTTCAAAATGGTCACTGCACCCTTGATGATTCCTCGCTCTACTATCTCTGAACCTGCATCTGATTGCTCTTTTCCTGGTACACAAAAGCTTTGATTATCATGCTGTCTTTGCACAGCATGTACAACAGGTGGGTAGTTGTCCTTTGTTTGATTGATGTGAGTGCTGCTACCCGGGTTCCCTCCTGAGCCTAACTCAGGATCTCCTTCTTTTGGACCCCACTGCTCAAGTGGGGCCAGGTCTGATAATGCCACCTAGACTCGCCTCCCGGCTGATAGGAGATGAACTCCTTTGGTCTAGCGTCTGATGATTTGTTCTCCTCAAGGGTCATGATTGCAAACTGACCCGGTGTTGCTGCAGATTCCCCCTCATCCTCTGTCATTGCTGCTTTCCCTTTCCTGCGCCTGATTTCATCTTACGCATCTTCAGCCAGCACTGATAACTACTCCTGAAATTGAATCTCCAGATCACTGAGCATATTGTCCACCTGGGCTACCACAGTATCTCCTTCCTCTTCGTTAGAAGGGGAATCTACATAGTAGGCGTTGGTAGTCTTCAACACCTCGGGCTCTGATTCTAGTTGCCTCGGCTATAACCTCCTCAATGTTGCTTGATGCTCTGAAGCTGCTATTGCTGACTCTACCCCTGATGCACTCCATGATGCTGCTGGATTAACAGACAGATCCTTCACTGATTCCAGAGGTGGCAGTGCTAGCATGGCTATCTCCAAGGACCCAAGTGATGCTGAACCCATTCCAGATTCCCTAACTTCCTCCTCCAAATAATAATCCTCTATGCACACCCATTCTGGCATACTAACCAGCTCACTAGACTCAGATCCTGCAAACATAAAACTCTGATTGGGATCCAGCAATCCCGCACTGACAAAATTGCTTAAATCTTGAGGAATGACGAGCTTTTGGAACTTACGACGCCTTGTGCATCCGTCTTGTGGCTTGCGCTCATATCCCAATCCTTCAAAATCGTGTCTTCTTTCTGCGGTGATTGGTTCAGCGATTCCCTGGCCATTCTGCTCGAGAGGTGCTCCTTTCTCATACCCCTATCTTTGGCATAGATTCTTGAACATCAAAAAGGGATTGCCAAAAGCGGCCAAATGCACGCTCGAGAATAGGAATGAAATTGACAAGTTCAAAACAGTCGACATGGTAAAGTACATCAGATGGTCTAGAATCAAATGGGACAATATGGGAGGAGACTGAAGAAACCGCCTCAACCTTCTCCTTTTCAAGGTTTTCCGCCATTACAACGACGATGTCATTGTTTCAGCGAAATTTGATCATGCGATGGAGGGTTGAGGGGATGACCTGATGCTTGTGGAGCCAAGGGCGCCCAAGTAGGAGATTGAAGGATGGTTCGAGGTCAACAACATAAAACTCAACCTCGAAACGGGCAGGGCCAATGTTTAAGGGAATGGTCAGAATCCCTAAAGCATCATGGTGCGTGTTATCAAAGGCCGTCATTCGCTTTACAGCCGGAGTAATGTCCTCCAATATGAAGCCCACCTGACTTGCAGTCCGCAAGGGGCAGACGTTCAAACTGGCACCATTATCAACCAGAGTAAGAGGAATGTGGAAATTTTGATATTGCACTGTAATGAAAAGGGGCTGATTGTGATTTGTCCCTACTGGAGGAAGCTCAGAACTAGAGAAGGAAATGACCTCAGGCGTAGCTATTATTCCCACCATGTTTTCCAAGGCTGAGGGTTGTATTGTTGGGGACACATGGGCAGCCTGGAAGACTCGGAGAAATGCTTCTTTATGTTCAGCTGAGGTGTGGATAAGGTCCCAGATAGAAATGTCTGCCTTAATTTTCTTCATCTGGGCTGTAATGTCGGTGCATCGGTTCTGGTGGTAGGATTAGCTCTGGTGGTAGTCTCTTCAGGGATTGGACCAGGAATGTTGGCTTTAACTTGGGTAGATGAGGTCACAGGCTGACTAGTCTTATTTGCTTGGGCTGCGGCCTTGTACATCCTTCCCGATCGCGTTACCTCTGTGCAAATTTCGGCGGTGTAACTGTAGGGCATGCGGTGGGTGTTCTTGTGTCAGGTTGATAACCACAGGAGCACGGGCTCTTAACTCTTTAGGGATTAGTGCTAGCAAAGAGGGTTCTGGCACTTGGTGGGCCGGGTTTTGCCTTGGTCTGGCTAACAAACAGACTGTTGGTGGGGCGGATTGCATGGTGGGTTTGGCAACTACGTGCCTCGGTCGAGCAATCAACTGAATCATGTTCACAGCAAAATTGACAGTATCAAGAAAAGACTGACTCAGTTGATAAGAAATGGGCTCAGAAACATCATGGATGAGGTGAGAAGGATCAAAAGGCTCGACCTCATTCGAAAACAGGAAATGGACTCACAAAGTCCCTGGTGCATGCTCCGGCAGAGGTTGGTTGACTATGTTGCCTGATGTGGATGCAGATGCGTGCGGTGCTCGTGTAGCGGGCCTAGGCTCTGCCTCCTGTGTGTTGAGGATGATGACCTTTTGGTCAATCAGATTCTGAATAGCATTCTGGAGTGTGTAGCAATTATCCGTAGAGTGTCTGGCAACTCTATGGTAACTGTAGAATAAATCCGCCTTAAACCATGGTGGAATTGGGTTTGGCGGTGGGCGGTTTTTCAGATGTTTCAGCAGCGACGCTACCTTGGGAAGTATAACGCTCAGCGGCTCGACCAGAGGTGTGAAGTCTCTCTTAGGTTGTGGTGACCGCCTAGGTCCTAGGTAACGCCCTTGCCTTGTCGGTGCTGGCTGGTAGACCGGCTAAGCGGTGGTTATGATCTGTGAAGTGCGTGGAGCCCTAGGTGTAGGTGAATAAATGACCTGATTTCGAGCTGGCCGGTTCACCACATTCGCTGGCATAGCAAGAGCTCCTACATAAGCTACAACATTCCTAGTGGACTCCTTCTTCCGGCCGAATCCAGTGTTGGATCCATTGTTGCCATTGTTATTGTTATTGGATCAGCCGGTAGCCATTGTCTGCTTGGTGAATGCTGCAAGCATAGGGAAACTTCCACTATTGAGTGAACCCTCTACGCGGGTGCCAGCTTTAATTAGGGCCATGAAAGTGGAGATGGACTAACTGCTCAACAGAGCCCTAGTGGCTGGCTGCGCTCCTCAAATAATGATGTCAATAAACTCCTCGTTAGAGGGTCTATCGTGTACCTGTGAAGCGAGGGCTCGCCAGCACCCGACATACTCCCCGAATGGCTCGTGGGGCTTCTGCTTGGTTGCAACTAGGTCCTCGCGCTTTGGGACCATGTCAAGATTAAAGGAGTACTATTGCAGGAAAGCTTGACTTAGATCGTTCCAAGTTCTGATGGTGGCCATATCTAACGATGTGAACCACTTTAGAGCTAGACCGGTGAGACTCTTCTGGAAGAGTTGAATAAGAAGTCGCTCGTCAGCCTGGAGCTGAGTGAGATCACCGCAGTACACCCTGAGATGTGAAATAGGGCAGCCTTTTCCATTGTATTTCTCAAATTCCTGGATATGGAAGTTCGATGGGAGAATCGCCTTTGGAAAGTAGTAGAGGTCCCAGAATGAGAAAGACTGGCGGTCCCTAGCCTGCACTTGTCGGAGAGCTTTCTCCAGGTCATTCATCCTAGCGCAAAGTGCATTAGGCATTGTTGCTGACATTGAGTGTGCAGCCGGGGCAGGTCCCACGTATGTTGTATCTAAAGCACCCATGTGCTCCTCTAGATCTATCATCTCGCCACCTGGTGCTGTGGCGTGATGACCAGCGTACCCATGTGTGTGTGCTAGTGGTGGAGTGTATGCCGATGCCTGAACCTGATGCACGGGTAAAGAGATGTTATGCTGTGTGGTGCATGTAGTTGTGTGTGGGAACAGCAGCTGCTGAACCGGTATGGTCAGGTTCGTAGGCCGATGTACTCCCGTCAGCCCAAGAGGCTGAGCACCAATTGCCGGAGGTAGATGCTGTGCATGTTGTGGATATGATACTACAAGCAGAGTGGCTAAGCCCGTCGTCGACCAGTAGGAAGCTGTGGCAATAGTTGTAGAGGTGAAGTGACTAGTACTACAAGAATAGCCTGAGCAGGCAGAACAGGATACTCAGGAACAGGACAGACAAGAGTTGTCAAAGTGGGATCCAAGGAGAAGGCCATGTTCTACAGCCTTTAAGCAAGGGCTAGAAGCTGCTGAGATTGTACAGTGGCACAACCATCGGTAGCAGTACCGAGGGTCAGAACAGCAAGTGGCGGGGATGTCAGAGGAGGCTGGAAGTTCAAGGAGGATGCAGGCTGGATCCCTATCAAAGAGACAATTGCAGTGAACTGAGCATCAAGTGAATGACGGTCAACAGCAGGACAGGGCACTGTCAGATTAGATACCTTGGAAGTTGTTACAGTGACTACCTCCGTAGTGGGCTCCACACCAGTGAAGGTCTACCAGTGTCCCAAAATCAAAGGGCGAGGAGCTCCAGGTGCTAGGAAGAAGCCGCCATGGAGCGATGAAGGAACAAGTGATGACAAGGCAAAAGAGGGAGGAGGGGCAGAAACAGGAATCCCCTCCAAAGAAGTTGATGCAGAGATCTCAGAAGCTCACTGGGCCATGATGGACAGCGAACGGGTGAGGACAGGGCTGCAATTTTAAGTAAAAGGACGATGCCTACGAGGAGCTATTGTTGAAATCGACGAATAGCTTGGGAAGAGACAGTCGAGAACAATACCTCAAGAACGAGGTCGCGGAAAGGAACTCCCAGGCTCAGACCTAGGAATTTGCAAAGAACTCAAATCCTAGTCAAGGAAAAGAAATCTAAAGTGTCAGCATAAATGAGAGAGAGAGAAAGAAGAGAGAAGACAAGACAACACTTGAAAATAAGTTAGCTATGCAATTGTTTGGTAGGGAGGCATGAATGGCACACATGCACATGAATGCTACTAACATGCTCTCTCTCACCATGCATGTCCCACATGGGGCTGACCACATGGGACGCACTCATGGGTTTGGGCTTTGACTCTGGTCAGAAAGTAAGGTCCCTGCTCTAAATCCTGGCTAAAGCATAAGCAGTGAACTAGTGGTGCGTTGGTGGCCTCGTCTCCCGCAGTAGCATGGAGCTGTACCCTCTACTAGCACTGACACGACCCCGGACAAGGGGGGACAAACTAGCAACACGTCCTATGCCAAAGCTATAGAACGGGCTGCTAGGATCGTCCTTCGCAAACTGTGGGTAGACCAAGAGGAGAAGATGCATGCCCTATATGATCAAACATGCGATATGCTTTGGTGTCTTTTACTTGCCTTTTATTAAACCAAAGGGGATTGTGAGCATTTGTCTCTAGTTACGCCTTATTAATTGTTCAACTGAGTTTGTGTGTTTTATTTTAACCAGACAGGGAGGCAAACAAGTCTCTACTCTCCTAATCATGGCAAACTCAAAAAGAAAGGAAAAACACACAATTATGGCATCCAAAAGTCAAGCAAAAGGCGTAAACATGGCATGTGCTTGTGTCGTGCTCAAGTAAGTGAATAAAAAGCAAGCATCGACAAACAAAGCATGAATCAAATCAAGTGCATGTGCAGTGGCATAGCAATAGTGTAAAGAAAGCAAAAAGGCATGTTTAGTCAAATGTGTACAAGCAAATATGATCAAACAAACAAGCATAATGTAAACAGACCAAAGACAAGTAGGTAAACCAGAACGAAAGCTAGAATCTGGTTATCCCCAGCGGAGTCGCCAGTTCTTGTGACCATGCCGGTGGAACCCTAGCGTGGCTCTCCTACTACTTCGTGTGCGGAAACACACGAGGAGATCCAATACGGTCACGGCGAAAATGGTGAATCTGGAAGAAGAGATAAGACTCGGAAACACCAAGGGAAAACAAAAAGGATAAGGAAAGGAGTCGCCACCTAGTCTTTTAATGGAAAGACAAGGAAAACCAAAACACAAGAAAATCATGAAACAAAACAAAACGCAGAATGCATGTGTGATCCTTGCCTAATGGATAATGCAAGATGAATGCAGGCCAGAGAAAGGGTAAGGATTCCGGTTACGCATGGGGAAGGGGTTAGGCACCCCCATGCGCCCGAGAAAACTTGGTCTTTCTAGGTTTCCTACTGTCAATGGTTTGCTAATTGTATGCTTGCTTATTCTATATGCTCATGCATGAAGATGATTGAAAACATGCCAAATCAAAGTAAGAAGTGAAATAAAAGGAAAAAGTTAATCCGAGGGACAAATGTAGGCATCAAGAATGCCACTTTATTGTATGCCCTTGGGCGATGAGGAAAATCGTGAAATTCTCGGAAAGCGTCTAGCAAAATAGCGGAAATTGGGGATAAATCCGAGAAAATAAAAAAAGGGGAAAATAATCCTCATTTCGGGACCATATCGGCTTTGACAAGCCTTTTACTGTACGCCCTCAGGCGATGGAAAACCAAAACAAGTCAAAACCACAAAAAATCGAGGGAAATCAGGAAAACAAAGAGAAAACCAAGCCGAAATGAAGCTAGGAAAACGTGCGCAAAACCAGGAAGAAAAGACGAGAAAATCCGTGCAAAAGGTTGTGAAAGGCCATGCAAAATGCAAGCGTGATGCAAATATGAAAAATGCAGAGGGTTTTGTGCAAAAAGCCCAAATTCCGAGGAAAACTGAAATTCGAAAGCCCAAATCATCGAAAATACATAGGAAAACCCATTCTATGCAATTATGAGGAAATCTAGGGTCAAATGTGCATCCCTAGTCAAAATGAAGTCCCTAGGGGTCAGAATGCAATTTTACCACCTAAACATGCATTTAAAATAATTCTGCATATATTCAGGGTAAAAATGCAAGAAAAATGTCTCAAAAATGATACAGGAAGTTTCAAGGGCAAAATGGTCATTTTACCCGTGAAAATAGGAAATCAGAGTAAAATCAATGAAGTACAGAGGCTAAACTTCAAATTGCCCAGTAGAAACATGCATTCAAAAGAATTTCAGTAAAGTCTGAGGGCTAAAGTGCAATTTACCCTGAGAAAACATGCTTCAGAAAAGTTTTAAAAACAAGTTCAAGGGTTTAAATGCAAATAAACCAAAGAGACGAACATTCTGGAAAGTTTCAATAAAGTTCAAGGGTCTAAATGCAAATTAATTAGCAAAAACATGCATCCAGAATGATTTCAGAAGAATGCAGGGGCTTACATGCAAATAAACCATCAAAAATGAACATTCAGAAACATTTTGAGAAGTGTGAGGGCTAATATGCAATTTTCACAAAGAAAACGAACTGTCAGAAAATTCCAAGGAAATCCAGGGTCTTCTACGCAATTTGTTTGAAACAAAATACATTTTATAAACTCTGGAGGGCTTTTGCTAAAGTTTTAAACTCAGAAAACATTATTTTAAATGTTCAGGGTAAAACATGTAATATTTTCAATTAAAACTTTATTCGAAATATTTAAGGAAAAATGATGAAAGGACCTAAATGTAATAAAAGGACCTAAAAGTAATGCCAGAAGTACCTAAATGCAAGAAGAGTAAAACACTCCTAGATTTTACTTAAACAAAGTTTTTAAAGAAATAAAAAAAGAAACGACGACGCCGGCGGCGGAGCTCCGTTGCCGACGACTGTCAGAGGAAGCTAGAGGGGGCCTCTAGTGGTCTGATCTTAGATCAGACCCCACCAGAACCAAAGAAGGGGAAGAAGGAGGGATATCCATCAGAGCCGATGCGCGATCGGACGGCAGGAGAGGCCTCCCCACCCCCTCCGCCGTTGAGGGACTCCGGAGGCGGAAGATCGGCGGTCCAGGGCTCCTGGTGGCTACGGGATGCCTCAGGGCTTCTTTTGGAGCAATATGGAGGCTAGCGGAGCGAGGTGGTGGCCTGGCCGTGGCTTCCTCCAGCGAGCGGCGTTGCTGGGACGCTCCAGTGGTCGAGGCGTGGATCCAGAGGTTCAGGAGGTTTTGGGACGTGCCATGGATGGTTCTTGGACCGTCGGTGGGGCACGGAGCAGCAGGAGGCTCGCAGTCTTCCGCCGGAACGGTCGTCTTCTCCAACGATGACTGGATGGGCGCGTTCTCCGGTGAGCGTGGTGCGGGCTTCTGGAAGCAGCGGAGCAGCAATGTAGAAGGCAGAGGAGCACTGGAGTGGCGAGAGGAGGAGGAGAGAGGGCTCGAGGGTCCAGGAGACTTCTTGGATTGGCCCCCC
>JAMKQA010034952.1:0-10529 GCA_024699735.1 Posidonia australis | reverse complement strand
ATTTTATGTTAAAATGTTAGGGTTTAGGTAAATTTACTTAATTACCCCCGGGTTAATGGGTTAACGGGTACCCGTAGTATGCTACCCTGACCCTGACCCACTAAATTTATGGGTTAGCGGGTGATGGGTTAACGGGTCAACGGGTATACAAACGTTCTACCCTAATCCGTTCTTAACAGGTCGGGTTGACACAGGTTAACGGGTTATACCCGACCCATTTACAGCCCTACCTCTTGCCTTTGAATTCCGATCCAGATGGACGGATTCAAGGCCTCCCTATTCCATCTCATTTTTCTAGACTACCGCCTGGAGTCTAGATGGTCCCATCCGCTATTTGATCCATTCGGACGAATCTCGGTGCCACCCCACTCACCTTTGAGTTCCGATCCTGATGGACGGATTGAAGGCCTCCCTTTTCCATCACTTTTTTTAGACTACCGCCTAGTGTCTAGATGGTCCCATCCTTGGTTCGATCAGTCAGGACGAATCATGGTGCCACCCCTCTCGCCTTTGAATTCCAATCCAGATGAACGGAATATGGGCCTCCCATTTACATCTCATTTTTCTGGACTACCGCTCGGAGTCTAGATGGTCCCATCTGTGGTTCAATCCGTCAGGACGTATCTCGGTGCCACACCTCTCCCCTTTGAATTCCGATCCAGATGGACGGATTCAAGGTCTCCCTTTTCCATCTCATTTTTCTAGACTACCACCCGGAGTTGATTTGGTCCCATCGGCGGTTTGATCCAATCAGACCAATCTCGGGGCTAGCTTTCTCGCCTTCGAATTCCAATCCGGATAGATAGATTCAAGGCCTCCCTTTTCCATCTCATTTTTCTAGACTACCGCCAGAAGTCGAGATGGTCCCACCCGCTGTTCAATCCGTCGGGACGAATCTCGGTGCCACCCCTCTCGCCTTTGAATTTCGATCCTGATGGATGGATTCATGGCCTCCCTTTTCCATCTCATTTTTCTAGACTACTGCCCGGAGTCTAGATGGTCCCATCCGCAGTTCAATCGGTCTAGACGAATCTCAGTGCCACACCCCTCCCCTTTGAATTCCGATCCTGATGGATGGATTCAGGGCCTCCCTTTTCCATCTCATTTTTCTAGACTACTACCTGGAGTCGAGTTGGTCCCATCCGTGGTTTGATCCAATGGGACGAATCTCGGTGCCACCCCTGTCGCCTTCGAATTCCGATCATGATGGACGGATTCAAGGCCTCCCTTTTCCATCTCATTTTTCTAGACTACCGCCCGAAGTATAGATGGTCCCATCTGCTATTCAATCTGACAGGATGAATCTCGGTGCCACACCTCTCGCCTTTGAATTCATGGATGGATTCAAGGCCTCCCCTTTCCATCTCAGTTTTCTGGACTATCGCCAGGTGTCTAGATTGTCCCATCCGTGGTTCGATCTGTCCGGATGAATCTCGGTGCCACCCCTCCTGCCTATGAATACCGATCGTGATGGATGGATTTAAGTCCTCCCTTTTCCATCTCATTTTTCTAGACTACCGCTCGGAGTCTTGACGGTCCCATCCGCGATTCAATCCGTCAGGACGAATCTCAATACCACACCTCTCGCCTCTGAATTCCGATCCAGATGGACGGATTCAAGGCCTCCCTTTTCCATCTCATTTTTCTAGACTACCGCCAGAGTCTAGATGGTCCCATCCGCTATTTGATCCATTCGGACGAACTCGGTGGCACCCCACTCGCCTTTGAATTCGGATCCTGATGGACGGATTGAAGGCCTCCCTTTTCCATCACTTTTTTTAGACTACTGCCTGGTGTCTAGATGGTCCCATCCTTGGTTCGATCAGTCAGGACGAATCTTGGTGCCATGCCTCTCGTCTTTGAATTCCAATCCAGATGGACGGAATATGGGCCTCCCATTTCCATCTCATTTTTCTGGACTACTGCCCGGAGTCTATATGGTCCCATCTGTGATTTGATCCATTCGGACGAATCTTGGTGCCACCCCTCTCGCCTTTGAATTCCGATCCTGATGGATGGATTCATGGCCTCCCTTTCCATCTTAATTTTCTAGACTACCGCCCGGAGTCGAGATTGTCCCATCCGTGGTTCAATCCTTCAGGAAGAATCTCGGTGCCACTCCTCTCTCCTATAGATTTCGATCCTGATGGACGGATTCAAGGCCTCCCTTTTCCATCTCATTTTTCAAGACTACCACCCAGAGTCTAGTTGGTCCCATCGGCGGTTTGATCCAATCGGACGAATCTCGGTGCCACCCCTCTTGCCTTTGAATTCCGATCCAGATGGATAGATTCAAGGCCTCCCATTTCCATCTCTTTTTTATGGACTACCGCCCGATGTCCAGATGGTCCCATCCTTGGAGCCACACCTCTCGCCTTTGAATTCCTATCCAGATGGACGGATTCAAGGCCTCCCATTTCCATCTCAGTTTTCTTGACTACAGCCTAGAGTATTGTTGGTCCCATCTGTTGTTCAATCTGTTAGGACGAATCTCGGTGCCACACGTCTCGCCTTTGAATTCCTATCCTGATGGACGGATTCATGGGCTCCCTTTTCCATCACAATTTTTTAGACTACCGCCTGGAGTCTAGATGGTCTCATCCGTGGTTCGATCTATCCAGATGAATCTCGTTTGCCACCCCTCTGCCATTGAATTCCTATCATGATGGACGGATTCAAGGCCTCCCTTTTCCATCTCGGTTTTCTTGAATACCACCTGAAGTCTTGTCGGTCCCATCCGTGGTTTGATCCAATTGGACGAATCTTAGTGCCACCCCACTCGCCTATGAGTTTTGATCCTGATGGATGGAATCAAGGCCTCCCTTTTCCATCTCATTTTTCCAGACTATTGCCCGAAGTCTTGATGGTCCCATCTGCGGTTCAATCCGTCAGGTCAAATCTCGGTGCCACACATCTCGCCTTTGAATTCCTACGTTGATGGACGGATTCATGGCCTCCCTTTTCCATCTCAATTTTCTAGACTACAGCCTGGAGTCTAGATGGTCTCATCTGTTGTTCAATCTATCTGGATGAATATCGGTGCCACCCCTCTCGCCATTGAATTACGATCCTGATGGATGGATTCAAGGCCTCCCTTTTCCATCTTATTTCTCATGACTACCGTCTGTAGTCTAGATGGTCCCATCTAGGTTCAATCTGTCAGGAAGAATCTCAGTGCCACACCTCTCGCCTTTGAATTCCGATCCTGATGGATGGATTCAAGGCCTCCCTTTTCAATCTCATTTTTCTAGACTACCGCCCGGAGTCTAGATGGTCGCATCCGCGGTTTGATCCATTCGGACGAATCTCGGTGCCACCCCTCTCGCCTTTGAATTCCGATCTTGAAGGATGGATTCATGGCCTCCCTTTTCCATCTCAGTTTTCTAGACTACCGCCCGGAGTATAGATGGTCCCATCGACGGTTCAATCCGTCAGGATGAATCTCGGTGCCAAACCCCTCCCCTCTGAATTCGGATACTGATGGACGGATTCAAGGCGTCCCCTTTCAATCTCATTTTTATAGACTACCACCCATAGTCTAGATGGTCCCATCCGTGGTTTGATCCATTCAGACGAATCTCGGTGCCACCCCTCTTGCCTTGAATCCCAATCCTGATGGATGGATTCAAGGCCTCCCTTTTCCATCTCATTTTTCTCGACTACCGCGTAGAGTCTAGATGGTCCCATCCGCAGTTCATTCCGTCAGGACGAATCTTGGTGCCACACCTCTCTCCTTTGAATTCCGATCTTGATGGACGGATTCATGGCCTCCCTTTTCGATCTCTTTTTTCTAGACTACCTCTCGGAGTCTAGATGGTCCCATGTGCGGTTTGATCAATTCAGACAAATTTCAGTGCCACCCCTCTCGCCTTTGAATTCCGATCCTGATGGATCGATTGAAGGCCTCCCTTTTCCATCTCTTTTTTATAGACTACCGCCCGGAGTCTAGATGGCCCCATCCTTGGTTTGATCTGTCTAGACGAATCTTGGTGCCACCCATCTCACCTTTAAATTCCTATCCTGATGGACATATTCAAGGCCACCATTTTCCGTCTCATTTTTCAAGACTACCGCCCGGAGTATAGATGGTCCCATCCATTGTTCGATCAGTCAGGGCGAATCTCAGTGCCACCCCTCTCGCCTTTGAATTCTGATTCTGATGGATTGATTCTAGGCCCCCCTTTTCCATCCGTTATTTCTTGACTACCATCCGGAGTCTAGATGGTCCCATCCGTGGTTCAATCCGTCAGGACAAATCTCGGAGCCACCCCACTCGCCTTTGAATTCCAATCCTGATGGATGGATTCAGGGCCTCCCATTTCCATCTCATTTTTCTAGACTACCGCCAGGAGTCTAGATGGTCCCATCTGCGGTTCGATCTGTCCGGATGAATATCGGTGCCACCCCTCTCGGCTTTGAATTCCGATCATGATGGATAGATACAAGGCCTCAAGTTTCCATCTCATTTTTCTTGACTATCGCCTACAGTCTAGATGGTCCCATCCGCGGTTCGATCAGTCCGAGTGAATCTATGTGCCACCCCTCTCGCCTTCGATTTCTGATCCTGAAGGATGGATTCAAGGCCTCCCTTCTCCATCTCATTTTTTTAGACTACCGCCCGGAGTCAAGATGGTCCCATCTGCGGTTCAATCTGTCTAGACGAATCTCGGTGCCATACCTCTGGCCTTTGAATTCCTATCCTGATGGACGGATTCAAGGCCACCCTTTTCCATCTCAATTTTCTAGACTACCGCTTGGAGTCTAGATGGTCTCATCCGTGGTTCGATCTGTTCGGATGAATATTAGTGCCACCCCTCTCGCCATTGAATTCCGATCCTGATGGACGGATTCACGGCCTCCTTTTTCCATCTCATTTTTCAAGACTACCGCCCAGAGTCTAGATGGTCCCATCAGCAGTTTGATCCATTCAGACGAATCTCGGTGCCATCCCTCTCGCCTTTGAATTCCGATCCCGATGGACGGATTCAAGGCCTCCCTTTTCCATCTCATTTTTCTAGACAACCGCCTGGAGTCTAGATGGCCACATCAGCGGTTTGATCCATTTGAACGAATCTCGGTGCCACCCCACTCGCCTTTGAATTCCGATCCTGAAGGATGGATTCATGGCCTACCTTTTCGATCTCATTTTTCTAGACTACCGCCCGGAGTCTAGATAGTCCTATCTGCGGTTCAATCCGTCAGGACGAATCTCGGTTCCACAGCACTCCTATTTGATTTCCGATCTTGATGGATGGATTCAAGGCCCCCCTTTCCTTCTCATTTTTCTAGACTTACACCCAGAGTCATGTTGGTCCCATCAACGGTTTGATCCAATAGGACGAATCTCGGTGCCACCCATCTCGCCTTCGAAATCTAATCTTGATGGATGGATTCAAGGCCTCCCTTTTCCATCTCATTTTTCTAGACTACCACTCGAAGTATAGATGGTCCCATCCGCTGTTCAATCCGTCTGGACGAATCTCGGTGCCACACCTCTCGCCTTTGAATTCCGATCCTGATGGATGGATTCAAGGCCTCCCTTTTCAATCTCATTTTTCTAGGCTACCGCCTGAAGTCTAGATGGTCCAATCCACGATTTGATCCAATCGGACGAACCTCGGTGCCACCCCTTTCGCCTATGAATTCTGATCCTGATGGACAGATTCAAGGCCTCCCTTTTCCATCTCATTTTTCAAGACTACCGCCCGGAGTATAGTTGGTCCCATCGGTGGTTTGATCCAATCAGACAAATCTCGGTGCCACCCCTCTCGCCTTCAAATTCCGAACCTGATGGATGGATTCATGGCCTCCCTTTTCCATTTCATTTTTCTAGACTACCACCCGAAGTATAAATTTTCCCATCCTTTGTTCAATCCGTTTCGACGAATCTCGGTGCCATACTTCTTGCCTTTGAATTATGATCCTGATAGATGGATTGAAGGCCTCCCTTTTCAATCTCATTTTTCTTGACTACCGCCCGTAGTTTAGATGGTCCCTTCCGTGGTTTGATCCATTCAGACGAATCTCGGTGCCACCCCACTCGCCTTTATATTCCGATCCTGATGGATGGATTCATGGCCTCCCTTTTCCATCTCATTTTTCTAGACTACCGCCCGGAGTCTAGATGGTCCCATCGACGGTTCAATCCATCTGGGCGAATCTCGGTGCCACAACTCTCCCCTTTGAATTCCGATCCTGATGGACGAATTCAAGGCCTCCCTTTTCCATCTCGTTTTTCTAGACTACTGCCCAGAGTCTAGATGGTCCCATCCGTGGTTTTATCCATTCGGACGAATCTCGGTGCCTCCCCTCTCGCCTATGAATTCCGATCCTGATGGATGGACTCAAGGCCTCCCTTTTCCATCTCATTTTTCTAGACTTCTACTCGGAGTATAGATTGTCCCATCCACGGTACGATCCGTTAGGTCAAATATCTGTGCCACACCTCTTGCCTTTGAATTCCGATCTAGATGGACTGATTCATGGCCTCCCTTTTCCATCTCATTTTCCTTGACTACCGCTCGGAGTATAGATGGTCCCATCTACGGTTCAATCCATCAGGACGAATCTCGATGCCACCCCTCTAGCCTTTGAATTTCGATCCTGATGGATGGATTCAAGGCCTCCCTTTTCCATCTTATTTTTCTAGACTACCGCCCGTAGTCTAGATGGTCCCATCCGCAGTTCAATCCGTCAGGACGAATCTCGATGCCACACCTCTCGCCGTTGAATTCCGATCCAGATGGACAGATTCATGGCCTCCCTTTTCCATCTCATTTTTTTAGACTATCGCCTAGAGTCTAGATGGTCCCATCCGTGGTTTGATCCATTCGGACGAATCTCAGTGCCACCCCACTAGCCTTTGAATTCTGATCCTGATGGATGGATTGGAGGCCTCCCTTTTCCATCACTTTTTTATAGACTACCGCTCGGAGTATAGATGGTCCCATCCTTGGTTCGATCAGTCAGGACGAATCTTGGAGCCACCCATCTCGCCTTTGAATTCCTATCCTGATGGACGTATTCAAGCCCACCATATTCCATCTCATTTTTCAAGACTACTGCCCGGAGTCTAGATGGTCCCATCCGCGGTTCGATCCTTCAGGACGAATCTCGGTGCCACCCCTCTCGCCTTTGAATTCCGATCCTTATGGACGGATTCAAGGCCTCTCTTTTGCATCCCTTTTTTCTTGACTACCGCCTGGAGTCTAGATGGTCCAATCCGCGGTTCAATCAATCAGGATGAATCTAGGTTCCACCCATCTCGCCTTTGAATTCCAATCCAGATGGACGGAATCTGGGCCTACCATTTCCATCTCATTTTTCTTGACTACCGCCCGGAGTCTAGATGGTCCCATCCGTGGTTCAATCCGTATAGGCGAATCTTGGTGCCACCCCTCTCGTCTTTGAATTCCAATCGTGATGGACGGATTCATGGCCTGCCTTTTCCATCTCATTTTTCTAGTCTATCGCTTGGAGTAAAGATGGTCGCATCCTCAGTTCAATCCGCCAGGAGGAATCTCTGTGCCTCCCCTCTCGCCTTTGAATTCCAATCCAGATGGACAGATTCTAGTCCTCCCTATTCCATCACAACTTTCTAGACTACCGCATGGAGTCTAGATGGTCCCATTCGCGGTTTGATCCATCTGGACGAATCTCAGTGCCACATCTCTCACCTTTGAATTTCGATCCAGATTGACAGATTCAAGGCCTCCCATCTCCATCTCATTTTTCTAGACTACCGCCCAGAGTCTAGATGGCCCCAACCGTGGTTTGATTCATTCAGACGAATCTCTGTGTCACACCTCTTGCCTTTGAATTCCGATCCTGATGGACGGATTCAAGGCCACCCATTTCCATCTCTTTTTTCAAGACTACCGCCTGGAGTCTAGATGGTCCCATTCGGGGTTCAATCCGTCCGAAAGAATCTCAGTGCCACCCTTGTCGCCTATGAATTTTGATCCTGATGGACGGATTCAAGGCCTCCCTTTTCCATCTTATTTTTCTTGAGTACCGTCTAAAGTCTTGAGGGTCCCACTCGCAGTTCAATCCGTCTGGACGAATCTCGATGCCACCCCTCTCACCTTTGAATTTCGATCCTGATAGACGGATTCAAGGCCTCCCTTTTCCATCTCATTTTTCAAGACTACCGCACGGAGTCTAGATGGTCCCATCCGCGGTTTGATCCGTCAGGACGAATCTCAGAGCCACACCTCTCGCCTTTGAATTCCGATCCTGATGGATGGATTCATGGCCTCCCATTTACATCTCATATTTCTAGACTACCTCCTGGAGTCTAGAAGGTCCCATCCGTGGTTCGATTTGTCTGGATGAATCTCGACGCCACCGCTCTCGCCTTTGAATTCCGATCCTGATGGACGTATTCAAGGCCACCCTTTTCCATCTCATTTTTCTAGACTACCGCCTGGATTCTAGATGGTCCCATTCGCAGTTTGATCCATTTGGACGAATCATGGTGCCACCCCTCTCGCCTTTGAATTCCGATCCAGATGGATAGATTCAAGGCCTCCCATTTCCATCTCTTTTTTATAGACTACCGCCCGAAGTCTAGATGGTCCCATCCTTAGTTTGATTCGTCAGGACGAATCTTGGAGCCACACCTCTCGCCTTTGAGTTTCGATCTAGATGGGCGTATTCAAGGCCTCCCATTTCCATCTCAGTTTTCTTGACTACCGCCTGTAACCATGCCGGCGACAGCCTCGAGGATTTCGACGTGAAAGGTCAAAATACATAAGGATCAGCAAAGTCACGGCAAAAAAGCAATAAAATAAAAATGCAAACGCAAGAGTCGCCACCTAGTCTATTAAAATGGAAGACAAGGAAAACCATAAAAACATGCAAATCATGCAATGGAAAAGCAGGTCATAAACCAGAAAAATGGGTAAGGATCCCTGTTACGCACAAGGAAGGTATTAGGCACCCTCGTGCGTCCGATAAATCGGTCTTCTATTGGTTTCTCATTTGCTTATGAAATGTCGGCTTTTCAGCCTTTGCTGTACGCCCGAGGGCGATATGCCATGCCATCCTTGGTGTCTTATGCTAGATAAAGGTGCATGATGTGCAGGGGTGTGTCCTAATGCTCAGAAGTATCACTCGTATGTTGGGTCAAAGGTCGATTCATAGTCATTGCATGAATAAAATCAAAGATACATCGATTTCGAGTGATCTTTCATCCTTGCTTTGCTATATGCCAAATGCAATCTAACATGCATAGAAATGGTTAAAAGCAGAGTTATGCCTTCCTGATATATGAAGGAAGAAAACCAGGAAAAAATCCAGAAGCAAATCATGTTGAGAAAGCATGCTAAAAACCATATGAAAAACCTACTATGTGCTACTAAAAACTGGCTGATGCGCTTGTTTGGTGCGCCAGACTGGTGCTCCAGTTTGATGCACCACCTAGGTGCTCCTATGTGGGCCAGAAAGATGTGCTGAGGGAAAACAGAAATCCATGCAGTGCCGTATCACATGGGAATGCATTCTGGAAAATCATGCCATGTAAAATCCTTCGCAGAACTTGGAAAACATGCCTTAAAAGTGAAAGAAATGAAAATGCAATGACCTATGGACCTTGTGCTCAAGGGCTGGTAGCCTCACACAAGATCACACTCTATGCATGCTAAATGAAAGATGCAGGATTCAGCCATGCCACTGGATCATGGGCGGATGCACAAGGCTCTCCACGTAGGAGTAAAGTGCAACCAGCCTTCCAAGGACTGATTATCCAAAGGGAGAAAACAACTAGAAAACAATCTTGCTTTAAACCAAAAACATGCATGCAAAACCATGGAATATCAAAGAACAAGCAGTAAAAGAATCAGGCTCAAAATCATTCAGAAAACCATGCAAGCAGATATGCAAAAGTGAATGTTTTGCTCTCTGACCAGTCTGGTGCTCCTGAATGGGACGCTAGAGCAGTGCTCTGGGTAGGTGCGCTACTCTGGTGCGCTATATAGGTGCTCCCCATAAATTCTGGATCAGACTGTAATCCGATCCAGAATGTGACCCAGAATAGAGACAGGTGAGTTATACTAATGTAGGTTGATTCATGCGGATGTTAAGAGCTGAAAGCATGATAGGATGCATATGATCAAAGCCATCTTACTATCATTTGATTAAAAAACAAGATGATTTAATGGGTTCATGGTAGAAACGCATACAAAAATGCAAAGGGACAAACATGAAACAAGTAGACCCATTAGAACATAGCTCATGCAGGCGATATAGTGCAGATTTTTATGCTAGAAACAAAGTAAACATGCTTTCAAACAAAAATGTAGATTTGCATGGAGAGCATCTTGCAAGGAGGATAAGTAAATTCATCATAGAAACCTCATGAAAATACAGATAAATCAGACCATACACGTGGAATTTCTAGCATGCTCTATTTCATTGCAAAAGAATAAAGTGGGAAGGGCCTACCTTGTCCAAGATGTTCCTTCAAGAAAGAAAAGAAAGACCCAAGATAATAAGCTCCTTGATGCTTTGGAAGGGCTGAGAATATCTCT
>JAMKQA010034947.1:0-10756 GCA_024699735.1 Posidonia australis | reverse complement strand
GTTAGGCACCCTCGCACGCCCGACGAATCGGTCTTCTAATGATTTCTCTTTTGCAAATGAAATGTCGACTTTTCAGCCTCTTGCTGTACGCCCGAGGGTGATATGCCATGCCATGTAAATGCTTGTGGTGTCTATAATATAGGCGCATGATGTGTAGGGGTGTGTCCTAATGCTCAGAAATATCGCTCGTGTGCTGGGTCAAGAGTTGATGCAAGAATATTGCATGATAAGATCAGGGATCTAATATCTTGAGCGAGTTATCATCCTTGCTTTCTATATGCCTAAATGCAAACTAAAGTGCAAGAAAACTGCTGAAAACAGATAGTGCCTTCCTAATGCATCAAGGAAGAGAATCAGATGAAAACCCAGAAGCAAATCGGGTTGAGAAAAGCAAGCAAAACATAGGAAAGATATGCTGTGTGCTACTGAAAACAGGCTATTGCGCCTGTTTGGTGCGCCAGACTGGTGCGTCAGTTCGGAGCGCCACCTACGTGCGTCTAGGTGGGCCAATATTTTATGCAGAGGCAAAAACAGAAAAACCAGGTAAAGCAAAACATCAGAGGATGCATTCCGGGAAACATGCAGTAGAATCATTCTGGAAAAAACTCAGGAAACATGCCTTGAAAGAGTTAAAATATGTAAATGCAATGCAATGACCTTGAGCTCAAGGGCCTGAAGCCTCACACAAGATCTCATCTATCAGAACTAGATGCAGGAAGCAATGATTCAACCAAGCCTCTGGATCATTGACTGATACACATGGTTCTCACAAGGGAGTAAGGTGCAATCAATCTACCAGATTCAGCCTGGAACTGAATAACAAAACAGAGAAAACCCATGGAAAATAGTCTGATCGAAAGCTGAAAACATGCAGGTGACATCTCGGCAAACCAGAGAATCAATCAGGAAGAAACAAGCTCAAAACTCTGTGATAAAGTCATGCAAATATGGGGCTGAATGCAAGCACTTCGATCTTTGGCCAGTCTGGTGCGTCTACTGAGTGCGCCAGACTGGTGCGCGGGTTTAGTGCGACTGGGATGTGCACCTCAAGGATTCTGGATCAGAACGTGACCTGATCCAAAACCCACCTAGCAGAGATACAAAGGGGATCTATGCAAGTGCTAAAAGGGTCTATGCTATGATAAAAACTAGAAACATGCTGCGAGTGTATAGGATCAAGAATCATCATGAAAACAAAGCATTTGAAACCAAGGCGAGTTGGTGGGCTCATGCATAAAAATGTGTGAAATACTTAAGAACAAGCATGATCTGGATAAAACGAAACAAAACATGTATAAATGATGATCAAATGTGCATGCTTCTACGTGCAAGGGCATACATGGTGCATGGTAAAACATTATATGCAAGGAAACAACAGCTCATGTAGATTACATGCTAGAAGTGCAAACATAGATTAGCATGGAGATTATTTGCATAGAATGTGAGCATGATATCATAAAACTACAAAAGCAGCAGGGAAAAAAGTTTTTCTAGTGTGAGAAGCTCTGCCTTATCTCTAGAATCTTTTTCCTCACTGCATGTTTTTCTGGGCTTTCTTTTCCAGGGCTTTCTTTTCCCTGCGTTTCAAATCGGCGCTTGGCGGGAAGTTTTTCTGGGCATGTTTTTCGCCACGTGTTGGCTTTTGATCGGCTGATGGCGGATCACCCTCAACTGCATACCTTGGGGGATTTTCTTCCCAGCTCGTTGCTCTCCGACGATGGTGTCTCCGACGCTGAGCGAGGAAAGGGGCGTTCCTCTCGAGGCCGGGGGGGTCAAAACCTAGCTGGTTCGACTCGCTCTCGATCCCGGGGTCCTCACCGTCCTAAGTTTGTCCCTCCACCACCTCTGGTGGTGCAGTTGCAGGCTTCTTGAGCGGAACGATGTGGTACCCGTCCAAGGCCGTCATGGGCCTTAGAGTTTTTTGCACCAGTGATTAGAGATGGTGTGAAGGTTGCTGTTTGTCCTCAGGGTGAGGTTGTTGAGGCTGCTGCTGCATGGAATCGAGTTCTAATGGGCTACTTCATTGGGCTCCGTCCCTATGTTCCGGCGCTGTCTGCCCATTTCAAGCGAGAATGGAAGATCAAGGGGGATCTGCAGGTTCTCCCCCATGGAAATGGTTTTCTTCTTTTCAAGTTCACTGATGACGATGACATGCAGCACGCTTTGGAGGGTGGTCCCTGGTTCGTCAGAGGCAAGCCTCTGATCCTCAGATCCTGGTCAACAGATTCCAAGTTTGAAAAAGAGAAGCTGTCTTCTATCCCTATCTGGATTAAGTTACCAAATATTCCTCTACGATTCTAGTCCTCCAGTCTCCTCGGTCGGGTGGCCAGCACGCTCTGGAGACCTCTTTACCTGGATGATGCTACGGCCACGTCCAAACGTGTTGATTTCGCTCGTGTATGTGTCGAAATAGACACTGCCTTCTCCTTCCCTCCGCATGTGAGCATGGAAGTTGATGGGGAACCTGAACTGATCGGAGTGCAATATGACTGCAAACCGACCCCGTGCTCTGTTTGCGCATCCTTTGGTCATGAGCAAGGTACCTGCTCCATGGTGCTTCCCACTGATCCCCCTAACTCCCATCCTGCTGAGACTCTCTGTATTGAGCCATCGGAGGATCCTCACACTCCACAGGAGGATACTACTACCCCTGGAATTCTTGCTTCCGGGGCTCCGCCTGCTCCTCCAGCTGCGCCCATTTTGCCTTCAAGTGCCCCTACTGCACACCCTGTTTCCCCTCGACGGGACTCCGAACCCATTCGGGCTATTTCAAACCTGCTTACCCCCTGCTCGTCCTCTGTGGCTCCAGTCACACCTCAGAAGGGGAAGAAGTTCCGTGGCACCCCCTTTCCCAGGCATGCGCTGGCGGAGCGCTCTAACCCCTTTGATGTGCTTGACTCTTCTGAAGCAGAAGTGGAAACTCTCGTCGCGAAGGCGCAGCAAACCAAGAAAACGATCCACCCTAGACTGCTCGGAACTGGGGATCACTCCGGAAGCAGCTTAAAACCCCGCCCCCCTGATTCCAATGGTAATCCTTAGTTGGAACGTCAGGGGACTCAACCAGGGAGGTAGACTCTCTGCGGTTCGAGATTACATCTCGCTCACCAACGCCAGTATCTGCTGTCTTCTTGAGCACAAGCTCAAACATGATTTCACTCGGATCACTGATAAGTATTGGGCCTCTTTCCATGGTTTCTGCAACAATTCCAGCGCTCCCTCTGGGCGTATTTTGGTTCTGGGTCGTCGCCGGGATATCACCCTCTCTCTGCTGATGGAGACTAGCCAGCTCATGCATTTCTCGGTTAAGCTCTCCTCCGGAACCTACTTTCTCTTGACTGCCATCTACGGTGCCAATGACCCTGCTTCTCGCAGGATTCTTTGGGATGATCTCCGGACTCTCCACTCTAATGATCCCTGGATCCTGGTGGGCGATTTCAACTGTATTCGCTTCCCATCTGAGAAGATCGGATCTACCTCCTTCCCTTTCGCTGCTATGCGCGATTTCAATGATTTTGTCGACGATGCTGCGCTTATGGAGCTTCCTATCTCTGGTGCTGAGTTCTCTTGGTCGAACTTAAGTGCCACTATGCCTATTTGTTCCCGTCTCGATAGAGCACTCCTCTCTATGGGCTGCTGGAATCTCTTCCCCAACTGTAGTGGCTCTTCCGGACCACACCTCATCAGTGACCACTCTCCCATTGTCATACATCTCCAAAGTAGGGGCCGACCTTTTATTCGCTCCTTCAAATTCTATTCCCACTGGACTCTTCATCCTGACTTCCTCGAGTTCGTCAGGCATAATTGGCACTGCACTGCCCCTGGCAATCCTATGTTCCGCTTCCTTCTGAAGTTGGAAAACCTTCGTAGAAAGCTTATCCCCTGGACATCTGCAATCTTTGGCAAGCCCTCCCGCCGCATTCTTCAATGCACCACCTCCCTGACGAACATCCAGGCGGCGCTAATCTCAGACCCGATGAGCTCTGCTCTTCTGCAGGTTGAGAAAAATTTCAAGGTGCAACTGCTTATGTTACACGCACATGATGAGTCTATGGCGAGGTAGCAATCTCGGATTCGCTGGCTCAAGCTTGGCGACTCCAACACCAGTTTCTTCCATGCCACGGTCCGGGCTAGAAGATCGCGCAACTACATTCGGAGCCTCGAGATCAACGGTACCGCAACAACGGATCCCTCTCTGATCTCTTCCTCTTTCTGCCAGTTCTATCAGGGGCTCTTCAACTCCTCCGGGGGTTCTGGTGTGGCTCCTTCTCATTTGCTACACCCTATTCTATCCTCCGCGGAGAATGGTGTTCTCTGTGGCCTTGCTTCCATGGAGGAACTGACGCAGGTCATCAATCGTCTAAATCCCAACCGTGCTCCTGGACTGGATGGATTTAATGGGGCTTTTTTCAAGGCCTCCTGGGACATCATTGCTGCTGATCTACTTGCTGCCATTAACAACTTCTTGCGCTCAGGGAAGTTGCTTCCTAAGCTCAATCACACGTTGCTCTACCTCATCCCTAAGAAAGCTGTCCCTGCCTGTTTGGATGACTACCGCCCGATCGCACTCTGCAATGTTGCTTACAGGATCTGCGCCAAACTGCTGGCCAACCGCCTCAAGCCTCTTCTTCCCAAGCTCATTAGCGCCAACCAGACTGCTTTTATCTGGGGGCGTAGAATCGAGGACTCCATCCTGCTGGCCCATGAGCTCTGCCATAACATTCACTCCACTCGTGGGAAGGCTCGCATGTGTATCAAGCTGGACATTCGGAAAGCGTTTGATTCTTTTAACAGACAATTCGTCTATGGGGTGATGGCTGCGCTGGGCTTCAGTGACAGGTGGGTTGGTTGGATGGCGGAGTGCATGGCTGCTAGATTCTCCCTTCTTATCAATGGGGATATCTCTGCACCATTCCCCTCTTCTAGTGGTATTCGCCAGGGCGACCCGCTGTCGCCGTATCTTTTCTCGCTGGCGTTGCAGGCCCTCTCCGCGATGCTTTTCCAGGCTGAGCAGGAAAGCCTCATTCACCCTTTGCGCTGTGGAGACCTCTCTGTGTCTCACATCTACTTCACTGACGACCTTATGCTTTTCCTCCATGCAGATAGGCACAGCGCGCGCCATCTAAAGCTCCTTCTGCAGCACTTCTCTGAGGCTTCTGGTCTCTCGATCAATAACCATAAGAGCGCGATCTTCTTTGGTGGTTACTCACCGCACTCACGTTGGATTGCTACCCATCTGGATCTGCCAGTTGGCACCCTCCCTATCAGGTATCTCGGACTACCTCTGATCTCCAGTCGGCTGACTGCTGCTGCCTGCAAGCCTCTTCTGAGTGCGATCACCTCCAGACTTCAGTCTTGGAAAGCAAAATTGCTTTCCTACGCCGGCCGGGTGGAGTTGATCAAGTCAGTGCTTTCTGCTATGCATGTGTATTGGACTTCCACTTTCCTCCTCCCTTCTGGTGTGTTGAAGGAGATTGACCAGCTGCTTATGCGCTTCCTTTGGTTTGGCTCTTCCCTTGGTAAATGCATCCTTATCTCCTGGAAAAATGTTTGTCGGCCGCGCTCGGAGGGGGGACTAGGCATTTGTCGGACTATCGACTCCAATCACGCTGCTCTGATCCGGCTCCTGTGGGAGATTGAGTCTATGGGTTCTGCACTTTGGATTGCTTGGATGCGTCGGAAATACCTCAAAGGTAGCTCCCTCTGGTCGGCCCGTCCGCCACAATGCTGCTCATGGGTGTGGCGCTACATTCTCAGAGTTCGTCCCCTGGCATGGCCTTTACTTTCCTATTGCATTGGCGATGGTGGCCGGTTTCTCTTTTTCCTTGACCCCTGGCTCAATCAGCGTTCTATTTGGGACTGGGTTGGGGACCGTCTCTGCAGCGATATGGGCTGTGATCGTCAATGCTCGCTAAGCAATTTCATCCATGAGGGCTCCTGGAATCTTCCGGCGATGACTACTATTGACAGGAGGGATTTGTGGCCTGCTATTATGGCGACTGCAATCAGGGGCGGGGGCGACGCCATCCTGTGGCTGCCCTGCTCCAATGGTTTCAGCATCCGCTCTGCCTGGAATGCGCTGCGTGTTTAGAGGCCCATGATCCCCTGGGCATCCCTGGTTTGGCAGAAGGGTGGTACTCTACGCTATGCATTCTGTGCCTGGCGTGCTCTTTCTTATGGGTTACCTGCCCATGATATCCTCAGGAAGTGCGGAATCACTATTGTTTCGCGTTGCATCCTCTGCTACAACGAGCCCGAGTCACTGGATCATCTCTTCTGGGGCTGTACCTTTTCCTCCGCCATTTGGGTTACTCTTCTCCCCCCTTTTGGGCATACCATTGCTCCCAGTTTGCTGGTTGCAGTCACTGATTTCTGCCGCGCTTCCTTCAGTGTTTTGCGGAAGGACGAGAAGCATGCGGTTTCTGCCCTCTTCATCAAGGTGATGGCCTTCCTGTGGATCAAGAGAAATAAACGATCATTTGAACTCGATTACTCCCCATGCAATGTAGTTTCGTTCTGCAGGATGATCTCTGATATGGCCTGATCTGCTTTGCATGCCACTGTAGCGCGATTGGCCTCTTCTAATGGTGCCCGCGCTTTCCTTGCGTAGGCTAGCTTTTTGTGTTTACTTTTTTTTTTGGGGCCTTTGTGGCCCATGTACCACTTTTTTTTTTTGGTCTGCAGTGGTTGGCACACCATCTGCTGGGCTTTGGTGGCCCATGTTTTCCACTGTCTGTGGGGGTTGGGTCTAGCACCTGTTTTGCCCTTGTGGGCTTTGGGTTCTTCACCCCACCCTTAGTTTCTGGTGTACACATTTTCTCTTTTATATATTTGAGGGTCTCCCTCCTTTCTCGTTGCAAAAAAAAAAACTACAAAAGCACGGAACAAAATAGATCATACATAATGTTTTTAGCATGTTTTATTCAATTCTGAAATGTCATTAAGAAAATAACAATGGAGGTAGAATGCCTACCTCACGAAGTGTTCCTTCTTTGCGATATCAGAGATAAGAAGGCCCTTGTTGCTTTGGAAGGCTCTGGGACGCAAGGAGATGCTTCAGGGAACGACAATAAGCCGTTGGACTGGTGGAGAGGCTCGTGCAGAGGTCGGGCTTTAGAGTAGATAATGGCTGGGTGCAAGGATTTCTGCTCAGGATTCTCAGCTTTCAGGATTTTCGTCCCTTGAAAGTGGTGCCTATGGGGGTCCTTTTATAGGGAACTCTCAGGGATGAGTTACGGGCATAAGGAGAGCCTCGCAGACGAAGAGCCTGGAATATTCCACGGCACATTCGCTGCTGGAGGTAACAACCAAGGAAGGTGGAAAGATAGCAGTCGCAGCCTACGCAGCGTTGTGCGCCAGGGATGTGCACTGGCTAAGTGCGCCACATATGTGTGCTAGGGGAGTGCGCTAGGTTGGTGTGCTAGGTAGGTGTGCTAGTTAGGTGTGCCAGGTTGGTGTGCTAGGTTAGTGCTCTCCCCTATTGGTCTGTGTGACCGTGCCACCACACGCTCTCTCGCGGAGAGGTAGGAAGGAGACCACTGCCATGCTGAGACGGCGAAGGCGCAAGACGGGACGAGAAAAAGAGAAAAGGAGTCGCCACCTGGTCTTTTAATGGAAAGACGAGGAAAACCACAAATGATTCACTAAAAGTGAATGAATGAGATGCAATCGTGAAGGCCGGATGTCTACTAACCAGAGGATGGATAAGGATTCCTATTACGCACGGGAAAGGTGTTAGGCACCCCCGTACGCCCGAGAAACTCGGTCTTTCTAGTCTGATTCGCTTGCTAGAGGCTGAATGAGTGTTTGCTATGCCTAAATTGTGTTCTAATCATGCTGATGTGAGTGCCTAGACAAGACTGGGTGGATGTGAAGGACAATGTGCAAAAATTACGGAGAAATCCACGTGAATTGAGAAAATCGCAGAAAACCACATGAAATGACGATGTTTGTAAAGAATGCCTTCGAAAACCATGTTGATGTCAAAAGAATGAAAAGTCGAGTCAACCTGTGTTCTCGGAATCATGGAAAAAGTCGTGAAAATCAAAAGGGGAAAAAATAACCCGTAATGGGTTTAGGTGTCGGCTTTGACAAGCCTTTTACTGTACGCCCTCGGGCGATGAGGAAAATTGTGAAAATCAAAAAGGGGGAAAATAATCTGTGATGGGGTCAAATGTCGACCCTCAGGCCATTTACTGTACGCCCTCGGGCGATAGAAAACCAAAACAAAACAAAATCGCGGAAAGTTGGAGTAAATCCGGAAAACAAGGAAAAGACATAGTCGGAGCATAGCTAGAAAGCGTGCACCAAGCGAGGAAGAAAAGACGGAAAAAACCATGCGAAAAGATGTGAAAAGTATGCAAAATGCCAATGTGAGTGCAAATTTGGAGAATACAGGGGGTTTTATGCAAAAAACCCAAATCCGAGGAAAACCGAAGTCCGGAAGCCCAAACCATCGAGAAAAACATAGGAAAACACATTCCATGCATATATGAAGGAATCTGGGGTCAAAATGTGTATTCCTAGTGCAAATGAGGTTTCCTAGGGGTCAGAATGCAATTTACCCATTAATGCGTGCATGCAAATCGATTTAGCACAAAATCAGGGTAAAAATGCAATAAAAATGATTTAGAAAAGATCGAGGAAGTTTCAGGGGCAAAATGGTCATTTTACCCTTGAAAACAGGTAGTCAGAACAAAATCAATGAAGTTCAGGGGCTAAACTGCAAATAACCCAGCAAACAAAGCATTCCATGAGAAATTTAGAAATTCAGAGGGTCAAAATGCAATTAAGCCATGAAAACAAGCTTCTGGAATGTTTTTAAAACAAAGTCAGAGAGTTTTATGCAATTTTCACATCAAAACATGCTCTCTGGATGCTTTATGTAAAATACAGGGGCTTAAATGCAATTTGCCCAAGAAAATCATGCTTCTGGCAACATTTAGAACAAATCCATGGACTTCTGTGCAATTAAACCACAAAAATGAAAATTTTGGAAGGTTTCGAAACAGTTCAGGGGTTGAAATGCAATTTTCCATCAAAATAAGCTTTTTGGGAACATTTTGCAAAATTATAAGGATTTAAGTGCAATTTTCCCAAAGAAAATGAACTTCCAGCAAGTATTTTAGAAAGATCAGGGTTTTTCATGCAAAATTCACAGCAAAATGAATTTCCACAATGAGTTTAAGAAAGTGCAGGGGCTCATATGCAAAATTCACCATAGAAAACAAAGTATAAAAATTATTTTAAAACTTAAGGGATTGAAATGTAAATGGCTGGACCTAGATGTAATAAAAAAGGACTGAAAAGTAATTCTATGGACCTAAAAGTAATTACAACGAGGACCAAAATGTGATTATTAAACAACTTAAAATAAAAAAAGAAAAAAAATCGATTATCTCCTGTTCGAAGATTCCCGACGCATCGCCGGCGACCCCTTGCCGACGTCATCTCCGGCGAGCTCCCGGCGGCGATGCAGCTGCTGGGAAGCGGCGGTGAAGGTCGGAGAAGCAAGGGGGAGCCACGGAAAGCTCCCCCGCGAAGGAGGGTTGCGCTGGGGAGGCCTGAGAGGCCCCCCCACCTCGAGCTCCGGCGAGGAGTCACTGTCATCGGAGAAGGCGACTGCGGAAGCTCCACGCGGTGGAGAGGCTGGGACGTCGCGGCGAGAACCAGAGGACCTCCAGGGGTGCACGACGGAGGTGCAGAGCATCTCAGACGAGGCTGGAACAGCGTGGGGTGCTCCCCTCGTCGCGGGCTCTGGCGATGGGATCCGCGGTGACTACGGCGGTCTTCTGGTGGTTGGTGTGGCGTCGAGTCTACACGGGGAGGCTTGAGGATCATCAGGGGAGCGCGCGACGGCTACGGAGGTGCTTCGGGGGGCCACGGCGTTCCGTCGACGTCGGTCGACGGTGACAGGGGAGCCGCAGTGGTGGTGGCGTTCCGGCGGTCTAGCGAGCTTGGATTCTCCCACCGGAGTAAGCGGCACACCAGAAGAGGTGGAGGAGAAAAGAGGAGAGGGGATAAAAGGGAAGAAGGCCCCTGGGGGGCTGCCCGCAATCGGGCTCAGAAGCCGCCGACGATGGTAAACCCATCGCCGGAAGAGGACTGGAGGCACGCGGGGAGGCTGGCTCCCTCGCAGAGCATCCTGGGGTCTTCGGAGAAAGGGATGGGGCGCTCTGGCTGGGCTCTGGCTTAGTTAAGGAGGAGGTGGGCTGGCTTTAGGTCTGTTGGGTGTTGGTTTTACAAGGAGGAGGATGGAGATGAGGCTGGTGCAGTGGAGGGGAGTTCTGGAAGATGTGGGGGGTGCTGGTTTGACGGATGGTGGTTGGGTTTGTGTTGGGTTATGATAGGAGGAGACGTGTGGCAGCTGGTTTGCACGTGTGGAAGAGAGTTGGCTAGGACATGGAGAAGGTGGAGACTGAGGGTGTTCGTGGCTTACAGGGATGGCGTTGGGAGATGGGGGTTTCCTGTGAAGGTATTGGGTTGTGTGGTGGCTGGTTGATGTAGTTCATGTGAAGGAGAAGGACGGCAGCTGTACACGATAGATGGTTGTTGGAGCGTTGGGCTGTGAGGTGGCTGTGGTGTGTTGCAGGGGGTGGTGGAAAGGTTGTGCGGGCTGTTGTTGGGTGTTGGGTGTTGTTAGATAGAGGAGGATGGGCTGAAGGAGGAGGACGTGAGTGAGGCGGCTGAGTGGACTGGGAGAGGAGAAGAGAGATGGGGAGAGGTTGTGATGGTGAGAAGGAGATGGAGATGGAGAGGG
>JAMKQA010034943.1:0-10081 GCA_024699735.1 Posidonia australis | reverse complement strand
AACCTCTTGCTTGGACGCCCTTGGCTTCACAAGCATCAAATTATTCCCTCAACCCTCCATCGCATGATTAAATTCTGTTGGGATGACAATGTCGTTGTCGTCCTGGCAGAAGACATGGAGAAGGTTGAGTCTGCCTCAGCTCTGACCCCACAAACTGTTTATTTTGATCCTAAGCCAACTGATGTTCTTTTTCGGGTTAATCAGTTCGAACTGGTTAATTTTATTCCTCTGACAGAGCTTCCCAACCAATTGGTCACCTCTGGCAACCCCCACTTGATGATCGACAACCTGTATCGCAAATGGGGATATGAGAAAGGATCGCCTCTTGGGCTTTACGGTGAGGGAATCGCCGAGCCGATCGAAATGGAAGAGTAGATAGAGAAAGACGGTTTGGGATACGATCGAGGCAGTCAGAAGTAATCGCAGCGTCGGGGTAAGTCTTCCAGAATTGTTATTCCATGAGATTTATCCAATTTTATCAGCGCAGGCATTATGGATCTGAACCGCAGTTCCAGTGCAGTATCAGGGTCATCAACCTGGGTTTGCCCGGAGGATTCATATTTAGAGTACAGCCAGCCAGAACAGCAGAGTAGAGAACAGGCAGAGCAGTCAACAGCTCAGACTTCGGTCCAAGAGTTAGTTTCAGATGATGATATCGGAGATCTGAATTTGTTGTTTCAGGAACAGCTAGACCTGCTTGAAGAAGATATGGCAAAGCATAACCGCAGAAGGAAGGGCAAAGCAGTTGCCATCGCATCACCAGCAGATTTACCAATACCACCCCAGGACTAGGCTTCAATCATGGTCCTGCAAGAAGCAGATGAGAAGGATACTAGACCAGTGGAGTCAATCTCCTATCAGCTGGGAGGCGGGTTTAGTTGGTATTGGTAGCATAGGCCTCACCTCGAGGGTGAGGATCAGAATGAAGCAAGCACGAGTGGGATAGACGGCGGCCCCACCGAGCAGCAGCAGAGCAGCCGCCAACAAACAAGATTCTGTACAGTTAGTTGAAAATCAGGCATCAGCATCCGAGGCAGAAAGGCTTAGCTCCTCAGGCCATCCAGACGGGGAAGCATGAGCAGCATTGCAATGTCAGCACAAGAATACAAGGGTCACTGTGACAGTCCTCAAACGCCATCAGGGCGCAGAGTCTGTGGAAGTCTTTTCAGTAGACATCACTGATCCGACATTCGAAAAGGAAATCCTGTCAGAGCTGATTGCCTATGAAGAGGAGGACGATGACAGTGAGGAAGAGTCCATGCAGATTCCATCCTTTGATGATGATCTCGAGGGCCCAAATCTACATGTTGAGGAAGAGATGGAGCTTATCAACATTGGCACGGCGGAGCAAGTCAAAGAAACACGCATCAGTGCTAATCTATCACCACAAGCGAAGGCAGAATTCATAGCGTTCCTGAAAGAATATGCAGATGTCTTCGCATGGAGCTATGACGACATGGTAGGGCTGGACATCGAAGTGGTAGTCCATACATTGCCACTAATTCCGAATTCCAAGCCAATCAAACAGAAGCTCCGCAGATGGCGACCTCAATGGCTTTTAAAGCTCAAGGAGGAGATTATGAAACAGTACAAGGTCAATTTTCTTAAAGTCGTACTGTATCCTGAATGGCTTGCCAATGTGGTCCCAGTACCCAAAAAGGAAAGACGGGTCCGTATGTGCATAGACTACAGAGACCTCAATAAAGCAAGCCCCAAGGATGACTTCCCGCTCCCTCACATTGATATCCTGGTAGACAACACTGCAGGGCATAAAATGTTGTCTTTTATGGACGATTTTTCTGGGTACAATTAGATCAGAATGGCAGAAGAGGATATGGAGAAGACGTCCTTCATCACTCCATGGGGAGTCTTCTGTTACAGAGTAATGCCATTCGGATTGAAGAATGCAGGCGCAACCTACCAGCGGGCTATGACAGCTTTGTTCCACGATCTCATGCATCTAAAGGTCGAAGTATATGTGGAAGACATGATTGCCAAATCCAAAGAGCCCGAGGACCATCTCGCATGTCTGAGGAAACTATTTGAACGCCTGCGGAAGTACAAGCTCCGTTTAAACCCCAACAAGTGTGTATTTGGGGTATCCTCCGGAAAGCTGCTAGGCTACATCATCAATCAGAGGGGAATCGAAGTGGACCCTCACAAGGCTAAAGCTATCATCGACATGCCTCCCCCAACCATCGAGAAAGAAATTCGGGGTTTATTGGGCAGGCTCCAATACATCAGCAGATTCATTACGCAGCTTAGACCTATATGTGAGCCCATATTCAAGCTATTGAGGAAAAACGCTCAGACTTCTTGGAATGAAGTGTGCCAAACTACCTTCGACAAGATAAAGCAATTGCTGGTGAAGCCTCCAGTTTTAGTACCTCCCACGCCAGGACGCCCTCTGCTATTATATCTCTCCACAACACAGCATTCCATGGGCACAGTTCTAGGGCAGCATGATGAATCAGGGCGTAAAGAGAAAGCCATTTATTACCTCAGCAAAAAGTTCAACGACTGCAAGGTCAAATATAGCCCGATAGAGAAAGTCTGCTTATCTCTGGTATGGGCCACCCAGTGCCTCTAGCATTATATGATGGCGTACCCGATCCTCCTGTTATGTCGGCATGACCCTATCAAATTCCAGTTTCAGAAGCCAGCTATGGTGGGCAGATGTGTTAAATGGCAGGTGATGTAATCCCAATACGACATCACCTTCGTCACGTAGAAGTCCATGAAAGGACAAGCCATGGCAGATCATTTGGCCGACTTACCTTTGCCGGAATATCAGCCCCTACAGACCCAGTTCCCAGACGAGGATATCTTATTTGCAATGGGTGATGACGAGCCAGAGGGGCCTCAGAACGAGCGACAATGGTGCCTCTATTTTGATGGTGCAGTCAACAAGCAAGGAAGAGGCATCGGTGCAGTTTTAGCAACGCCGCAAGGATAGCTTATTCCCTTTGCAAGAAAGCTGACATTCGAATGCACCAACAACGAAGCCGAGTACGAGGCCTGCATATTGGGCTTACAAATAGCCAGGGACCAAGGCGCCCAGGAGCTCCATGTGTATGGCGACGCCATGCTGGTCATCTCCCAAGTCAATGGTGACTGGAAGACAAAAGACCAGAAGCTGGTATTATATCATGAGCACCTGTTAAAGCTGACTGAAGAATTCGAAGATGTCAGATTTTCCTTTATAAAGTGGGCCAAAAATGCATATGCAGACGCCTTGGCAACCTTGGCATCGTGGTTGTCACTCCCGGAAGCGCAAGCCATAGACATCTTAGTCACGAGCATTGAGCAGCCAGCACATTGTATGCATATCCAAGAGGCGCCATCATCTGCTGAATTACCGTGGTATAATGATATTAAAGCTTTTCTGGAGACTGGCAGCTTACCTCCAGGCTTTTCTGCTTCAGACAAGAAGACCTTGACACGGTTAGCATCCAAATACGTGCTTGGGGCTGGGCAGTTATACAGAAGATCTTATAACCAGATGCTTCTCAGATGCGTGGACAAAAAAGAGGCAGATGAGCTAATGCTGAAAGTCCATGCAGGCACCTGCGGCCCACACATGAATGGGATCCTCCTGGCCAAGAAGATCATGCTGCAAGGGTACTTCTGGTCTACCATAGAAATAGATTGCTCCCATTTTGTCAGGAGATGCCACAACTGCCAAATACATGGCAATTTTATACACGCTCCCCCTCAGCAGCTGCATAACATGTCATCCCCGTGGCCATTCTCTACTTGGGGCATCGACGTTATTGGGGCCATTCATCCTACTGCATCCAACAGGCACCGCTATATTCTGGTAGCCATTGACTATTTCACAAAGTGGGTCGAGGCGGCTTCCTACAAAACAGTCACAACAGTTGTCACAGAGAAATTCATCAAGAACAACATTGTCGCTAGATATGGGGTTCCGTTTGCTATCATCTCAGACAATGGCACGAACTTTATAGCAAAAAGAGTCGAGGATTTTCTCCACAGTTGCAAAATCAGGCATCACAGATCCTCCCCCTATCGACCCCAGATGAATGGAGTAGTGGAGTCGGCTGACAAGAATCTAGTCAAGATCTTGAAAAAGATGGCCGAGACTCACAAAGATTGGCACGAGCAGCAGCCTTACGCATTATGGGCTTATAGAACCTCCATCCGGACCTCCACAAGAGCATCACCTTATTCCTTGGTGTATGGCATGGAAGCAGTCCTCCCTTTCGAGGTCGAGATTCCTTCGCTAAGGATCTTGAAAGAGGTGGAACTAGAGGAGGCTGAATGGGTACAGGACCGCAATGTTCAGCTGGACCTGATTGATGAGCACAGGTTGCAGGCCCTACATCATGCCCAGTGCTATCAGAAGAGAGTGGCCCGGGCATATCAAAAGAAGGCCCGTCCGAGACACTTTGAGCCAGGAGACTTGGTCCTGCGTGCCATACACTTGCCAGATACACGGGGAAAATTTAGGCCCAACTGGTGCGGACCTTTTGTGGTCAAAGAAGCCCTATCAGGGGGAGCAATCAGAGCCCATCAACGCCTCCTATTTAAAGAAGTATTATCAATGACTCTCAGCTGATCCTAATGCCTTGCACCATGAGTCATGCATCATTGCACAGCATATATAATTCTTTGCATAGCGTCGTCATTGCCAATGAGGAAATTGGGAGCCTGCCTGCAAGCTGTGTCAAGTCCTCCTCATGTGCCACTACCCTAAGAGCTTAGGATGTGAGGGAGAGATTTCAAGGGAATGGGCTAAATGCACAAATTCCCATGGGACCTGTATCTCATGAGGGAGTTAAAATGTTAGGTCTAGAAAGAGAGTGAGCAGCAAAAAATAAAACAAGACCTAGGAGGGAAAAAAAAAAGGAGACAGAAGTAGCAGATAGAAGTCGAGCTCCACCGAGAGAGGCATGTAAACAACCTTACTCCTACCTTTTAGCTTGGAGAGGAGTAGAAGCACGCACTTACTATGCCTAAATGATCAAAGGGATTAGCCACCCCTTCAGCACGACAGAAGTAGCAGCCACCCTCCTCAGCATAAGTGTTTATTACCTTCAAGCGGGAATAAGGTCGGTTGGCATGCCTATGAGGGAGAAAAGAAAAATGAATCCTCAAAAGAGAAGGTATAGGACCCTAAGCATTTGGCATGAAGCCCATAAATCTGAAAGAGAGACACCAATAACCTAAGTGCATAGGTTAGTGTCACATGAGTCGAGGGCAATGTCACCTCTTATCACAGGCAAAACATGCTTCCTTGGCGCTGAGGGAACCAATGTATCAATTAGCCATTTCTTTGCATTTGCACAACACTATTTATTTTGTAAAGCATTATTTTTTGCATTTCGACCAGGGGCATGTCAGCTGCCTTATGAGTCGTGTTAGCATTTAGCTAGAGCCCATTTTAAAGCATAATTGCAAGGCATTGTTTCGCATTTCGACCAGGGGCATGTCAGCTACCTTATGAGTCGTATAAGCATTTAGCATAGATTGCATTCACTTTGCAAGGCATTTTTGCTCATGTTACGACCAGGGGCATGTCGACTGCCTTACGGGTCGTGGTCTGAGCAAGCAGGCATTTAGCCGGGGGCATGATAATCACTTCTTTTAAATGGAAGAATTTGAAATCAGAAACATATTGATCCTGGTTAGCAGATATGGACTTGCAAGAATCAGTAAACAATGCAAAGCAATATCAATGTTATTATGTCCTATCAGGAGTACAAATATCACTAATCAATTCGAGGCCTCTTTAAGCTACTAGCCTCCTTGCTATCACTACCACCAGGAGGATCCTCATTCAAGGGCCACGTCTCCCTGATCTCCGCCTCATACCTAGCTGTGCAGCCCGAGCCTTTGACAAAAGCAAAAAGAGAAGACTTGATGCCATCACTCATCAGTCGAGCCAACCCAGTGGTGGAAGCATTACAGCCCGCTACATGCTTTTTCAGCCTATCCGGGCAGGGGCTTTGCTTTATGGAATCCTGGCAGAAGCCGAACTGGCGAAGAACCCAGACGGGATGGTACTCCATACCTCCAGAAAATCCAAGGAGGACCACGAGTCGCATGTTCGTGGTATTGAAGAAGGCAGTGAAGTTCTGTGATGCAGAGGATATGATGCGCCACGTCACAGAATCCGCCTCGAGATTCCGCAGCTTTTCACAATTCAAGCACCCCCAGAAGTGATCTTGAATGATGGGTGCGGCTGTAGGCCTCAAAGACGCAAGGCCGGAGGTGCAGAATCTTCATCCCCATGTGAGCAGCAAACCAGACCTAGCAAAAAGGAGCTATGGTTAGTTAAAGCACAGCAGAATGTTATTGATGGTCAGATGATCTACCTACCTGCACCAAGGCACCACATCCATAAAAGTGGCGAGAGCGCCTCGAGGCCTGGTCCAGGCCTACAAAGGCCTCAGCAAGCAGAATTAGCGCCAGATCGATTTCGCGAGCCGTTACCGCCCAGGCTATCTTGACCACCTCAATGGCCATAGTTGTCCGACCGTGACTGAAATCAGCTGCCCGAGGAAGCGCAGCACAAAGTAGAAGAGCCACTGAGGGTTCGAGGAGTGGGCACCAATGATGCTGCCGTAGTAATCCAGGCATATCATGGGATTAGGACCATCCTGGCAAACAATGTTCTTCTCACATTCTTCCTTGAAGACACCCGTGAGGTGGCTCACGACATGGACATAGCTGTTGTGGCAGAAAAACACAGAGGGAGACAAGAATGGCGATAAGCTGCAGATACGCCTGACCTCCTCCAAGGTGATAGTCATTTCCACCTGCCCGAAGCGGAACACGTGCGAAGCTGGCTTCCAGAAACGAGCCATGGCACATAGCAAATGCCAATTGACCTCTACTTTGGCAATACTGAGGAGGGAGGATGATATGCCGCAGGTCTCCAGTTGTTCTCGATCAGTACACGTCAATGCATCAATCCAGCCGCGTAGAGCATCCGAGCAGAATTTCGGGGTCTCCATGGTTGGATAACTCTACAAACGTCAGCCATAGCAGTAAGAGATGCAGAAAAAATCAGCGACATATGGCATGCAAAAATCAAGTGTGAAGGCATATAAGAATCCTGTTCGTAAGAGACAAAGTGCCAAGAATCAGCAGTAAATTAGAGGAAAATCTACAAGCAATGGGTAATAGAAAAAAATCTGCCAAGGAAAATCTGCCAATATAAAGCAAATACAATATAGAAAAATCTGAGGCAAATCTACCATGCAAGACAGAAACGAAATCTGTCATCCTGGTGCAATACAGACAAAGAATTGCAAGGAAAATCTGTGGCAATACAGGGAACACGCATGCAAAAAATCTACTGTAAAAGAGAAAAAATCCGCAGAATGGCATCGATGCAGAGTTAGTTGATGTAATCTGCAAAAAGCTAGCAAAGATAACAGAGAAAGCTTGCTTAAAATCCAGCAGAATATTGGCTAGGTACAAGGAATCATGCAATAGACAACTACTATGAAGACAGGAATGAGCAAAAATCTGCATGAAGCAATAGAAAAGTGACAGTAAATCATACCATTATGCATCCGTGCTCGAAGAAACGGAGCTATAGGATCAAAGTCGGGGTCTGCTGTGTTTTTCTTCACGAGAGGCGGCGGCTTTTCTCGTAAGAAACGAGATTCTTATAGGGAAGCAACAGGGTTTTGCATCAGGAAAGGAAACAAAACTCGCCATTTCTGGGGACACACCTATATGGCGTAGGAAACTACCGCACCTAGGCAACGCACGAAGGTGGCGCACATAAGTGGCACCCGGCAAGACAGAAATACTGCAGCATCAGTTCAGATTATCTACCTCGCCAAATCGACGCCATTTTTGCCTAATCCAGCATAGAGTACCTGTTTGCATACAACCTACACTTACAAAACCCCGAAGGGCATATCGCAAATTTTGAGGATATCTCATATATTTTCAAAATGACACACAGTGTTTTTACAGAATTTTCAGCAAATTACAATACAAAAAAGATCACTCCTCCTCAGAATCTTCCTCATCAGCCGCCGCCTTTTGGAAGTGCTCAACCAATGTCCTGTTGCCTGCTCGAGTGAGTCGGCGCGACCACTGAGCAGCAGCGGCAGCCTGAGAACGAGGAGCAAAGTTGAGAACCACCTGGGTGACCTAGTTATCGGAACAGTCCTCCTCGGACGCTTCCCTGGTGAAGTCCCCGTTGGTGTCTACATTCGCCCTCACGGAAGGGAAATCTTGCTGCAAAAGCAAACTTGTGTTAGCAATGAGAATTTTAAATATAGCAGCAGTAGTACCGAAAGGGAAAGCTTACCCGGACAATGTAGCGCCAGCGCAGTTCCTGCAAAACAGCAGAGGCATCAGATATGTTCAATGTGGCAGTTTGCAAAGTAAAAATCTTACCTGCTTCCGGTAGATGTCAGCATAGAAGGCTCCAAATTGCTCCTCGAAGCCCTGTGCAACAAAGCAAATGTTAGATTATCATAGTTCAAGCAAAGGAAAGCAGAGCAGAAATGGAAATCCTGTACCTGAGCCCAGCTGGACGCATACCACATCCCTCGTTGGCTATCCCTCACAGCCTCCTTGAACAGGTACGGCTTCCCTGCACGCCGGTACCAAGAAAGGTAGTCTGTATAGTTGACTTCTCGAAGGACGTGCCTATCCCGAGAAGCCATGACAATTGCATGCCGACGCCTAGCAGCCAAACGAGTCGTAGCCAGGAGGTCCATGTCAGCAAGAGGAGGGGCAGGAATGCAGAATACATCAGAGAACTGATGCCGCACACGCCTTGGAAGGTAAAGGGCCGACTTCTTCATGCAGTAGAATCTCACCTGTTTATCCCTCAGAACGCGGCCAGAGTTCAAGGGAGCCCAGTCAAAGCCATCATATCGAGCAAATGGCCGTAGGTGAACCTGTTACAGAAACAGAAATTGTAAGCAAAGCAAATACAACAGACATGAAAAGTTAGAAGCAGAGGAGACTTACATCCTCGAGTTCTACCAGGTCCAGCAAATACCGGTAGGACTCATAGCTAAACACCCCAGCAGCAGCCCGGTGATCAGGCTCGACCCACTGGCGGGGAAGGGGCAGGAACTCGTCCCGCAGGCGGCCAAAGCAATGCCCCCTGGTGATGTGCTCCATAATCCAATACTGTAAATGCGAGCAAGGCAGTTTATCAAATGTAAAGCATAAAAGAAATTTATTCAGCAAAGTAACCAAAGCAAATACTTACAGTCAGTAGAGGGTACAGCCCAACATAAGAGCGGTGCCCGAGCTTGACCACATTGTCAAGCCCACAGACTAGCCAGGTATAACTAGCACCAGCCCTGTAACATTTGTGTTTGGATTTTTCCATTTTAATATAAACCATGGAATTCTTGTAATTATTTGTATATGGTTTATTAATGGTAAATCCAATTTGTGTTTGTTGGTTGTGGGTTCCCTCTGTGTTCTGTGCTCTAGTTTCTCCCCTATGGTGTGTTTTCTGTGGCTAGTGGGTCGGTTTTGCCTTGAGAACCGTGCTTGTGGTGGACCCATTTAGGCTTTGGGCTTTGGGTTTGGGCCTTGACTCGGTCAAGAGCCAGCTGTGCGGTGCGTTTGACCCGTTTTCCTCCTTCCATGTCGTGGGTGCCTACATCCTCTTCCCGACCCCGTGAGCCCTAGCGGGAGAAAGGCTGCATGATCCGTCTCCTCCGCGCAGAGCTAGGCTTAGTTGGGGAGCGTTAGCAGGATTCGGGGAAGACTGGCATGGCGGGGAGCTATTTGAAGAGGTGCTCGGCACAGGAGAGAAGTAGAGGTGTTGAGAGGGAACGAGTAGTGTGGGTGGTTGCTGCGGAGGTTTCGTGCGTCTGGAGAACTCGCGCGAGCGTGGGGAGGTTGGGATGGTGCCGTGCACCACCGGAGGAGGGTACGCGAGGCTCGCTAGAGCCAGGTACGCGTCCTCATCCCCTTTTCTCTTCCGTTAGCAGCATATGCCATTTTAGGGCAAAGAATGGATTTAATGCATGAAAAATGTTGTATAAATCATGATAAAATGTGGAAATGATGTGAATGAGTTGAATAGCATGTTTAGGATGTGATCATGCTATTTTATGGG
>JAMKQA010034941.1:0-10657 GCA_024699735.1 Posidonia australis | reverse complement strand
AAACCAAAATTAAACAAAACCCACTTAAATCAACTTAAAAACATTTAAAATCCAAATTAATCAAGTGAAAACCCTAATTAAAATCAAAATCAAGCAAATTCCACTTAAAAACATTTAAAATCCAAATTAATAAAGTGAAAACCCTAATTAAAGTCAAAACCAAATAAAATCCATTTTTAAACCACTTTAATCCATTTAATTTCAAGGAAAACCTAAATTGAACTCAAAAAACCCTAAAGTCATTTAATTAAGTTAAAAAACCCTAATTTGAACCCAAAACTTTAATTAAAATACAAATTTCAACTCAAAATTCTAAAAACCCTAATTCAAACTCAAGACTTTAATTAAAATCCAAAAACCCTAATTAAATAAAAAACCATGTTTAAAATATAAAAAACTAAATTAAAACCCAAAATTTCAATTAAAACCCAAAAACTTTAATTAAAACCCAAAACCTTAATTTAAACTAAAAACTCTAATTAAAATCCAAAAAAACCTAAAACCCCTAAAATAATTAAAATACTGAAAATCCCAACATTAAAACCAACCAATTAAGTCACAAAAACCCTAAAATAATTAAACTCTTTAAACCCTAAAACACAAAAACCCTAAAAGAAAACAATAATCCTAAAAACATTTTAATCTAAAACCAAGTAATTAAAACCTAAATCATAAAATCAAAGTAATAAACCTAATTTAAAATCTAAAAAAACAAAATCAAATCATAAACAAAATCATAATTAAAAGAAAAACAAAAGCCAAAAGCCCAAAAACCAAGCCCAGCCCAAACCACATTCGATTAAAAACTTAGGAAACGAGAAAATAAATGAATAGTGCCTTCTTCTTCCCTACACCATCACTCCTCCCACTCCCTCCTTCCCACGTACTAGACAACCACAGCCACGACCCACGATCCCCTCACGCCACCCATCCATTAAAAGCCCTAAGAAACCACCATGGGAGGGGATCTGGATCAACTAGAGAAAGCGGAGAGGAGAAACCAAAACAAAGATCGTCGGAGAGTGAGAAACCTTCAGGCCTTCAATCCACAAGCAATCCAAAGCCTTTCACCCTCGACTATCAACCCGTGAAGGCATCCAGCCCAAATCTCCCAAGCCAACAACCATCTTTTTCCAGCAACAGGAGCATCGCCGGAAACGCCACCACTTCCACTGAAGATCGCCGGGGAGGACATCTCGTGCATCAGGTAACTCTCCCTTCCCTTCTCCTTCAATTCATAGCATGCCCCGTAGTTGCCTCTAGGTTCCCTGAACCAGTCGTGGTGGAGCGGCGCCTCCTGCCCGTCGCCGCATCGCCTCCGGTGAGGGGTTCACCACCACCGACGAGCCTCAAGCCGCTGGGCTTCAAGCAAGGCCTTCGTAGGCCACCTCTCCTCTCCACTCTTCTCTCCTCCTCCTCTGCTTTCCCTCCGCTCCAAAGAAGCCCCGCCGACGCTCAGCCAGCCCCGTCGCCATTACTGCAGCTACTGCCGACGACCCTCCACCGTGAAGATGCTTGAGATCCCCTGGACGCTCCAACACCGATCCACCTCCTCCGGAAGCATCCCAACGTCACCATGAGCGCCTCCGGTCCTCTCCTCCACTGCCTGGACCACCACAGCAGCCCAAAGACCACCGTCGAGCCCGTCGCTGGAGTCGAAGGTGGGAGGAGCCCTCCAGACCTCCTCGGGCTTCACCGACACTCCTCTCAGCCTTGCCGTACCCCCACTCCTCTCAGCCTCGTTGTACCCCCGTGATGCTTCCCAGGCCTCCTCTCGAGCCAGTCCACCTTTAGAGCACTACCATGCCGCTTTGTCGTCTTCCCTGTTGCCGACAGGAGCTCCTCGCCAGAGCACGAGGTGAGGCCTCCCCAGCCTTGACCAGCCACCAGGAGATGATCGTCGTGGCCCTCTGGAGCTTCCTAAGTCGTTGTGCGCCCCCCTCCGCCACTGGATCGTCGTTGAAGTCTCGCCAGAGGGAGAACGTCGGCGATCCTCCAGCGATCTTTGAATGAGTTTCTTTTGGGCCCGGGCCCTCTAGTTTAGATTTATTGTCATTCAGTCCTTATTTCATTGCATTTTAGTCCTTTTTCATTACATATGGGTCCAAACATTTGCATTTTAGTCCCTAAAGTTTTAAAATACATCTATTTCTTTTATTTGCTCTATGAATCTTGCATGGATCGACCGCAAGCCGTGGAAAGAAGACGCGAGTTTGAAGGATTGGGTTACGAGCGCAAGCTGCAGGACAGATGTGCAAGGCGTCGTAAGTTTCAAAAGCTCATTATTCCACGAGATTTAAACAATTTTGTTTGTGCGGGATTGCTGGATCCCAATCGGAATTTCATGTTTGCAGAATCCCAGTCCAATGAGTCGGTGTGTATACCAGAATGGGTGTGTGTAGAGGACTACTACTCGGAAAGAGAAATTAGGGACTACGGAGGGGATTCAACATCATCTGAGTCCCTGGGGAGAGCCATGCTAACATTGTCGCCTCTAGAGTCAGCAGAAGGTCTGTCTGCTAATCTGGTTGCAGTTTGGGATGCAGCAAGGGCAGAATCAGCAATAACAGCTTCAGAACAACAGACAGCAGTGAAGGGATTGTAGCCAGTGCAGTCAGAACCAGTACCTGGGATACCACCGAAGACTACCAGCGCTTATTATGTGGGTTCCCCCTCCGTCGAAGAGGAGGGAGATGCTGTGGTAGCCCAAGTGGATAACATGCTCAGCGACTTAAAGGTTCTATTTCAGGAGCAGTTATCAATGCTGGCTGAAGATGCACAGGATGAAATCAGGCGAAGGAAAGGGAAAGCAGCAATGACAGAGGACAAGGGAGAATCAGCAGCAACACCGGGTCAGTCTGCAATCCTGACCCTTGAAGAGAACAAGTCTTTGAGCGCTAGACCAGAAGAGTTTATCTCCTATCAGCCGAGAGGCAGGTCTAGGTGTTACTATCAGACCTGGCCTCACTTGAGCAGTGGGGTCCAAAAGAAGAAGATCCTGAGTTAGGCTCAGGAGGGAACCCGGGCAGCAGCACTCACTCTGCCCACCTGTTGTACATGCTGTGCGAAGACAGCATGATAATCAAAGCTTTTGTGTACCAGGAAAAGAATAATCAGACAAAGGTTTGGAGCCAGGAATCATCAAGGGTGCAGTGACCATTTTGAAACACCATCAAAGGTTGTCGTCCATAAGGACATGGATTGCATCGAGCAATCGGAGCCAGTTAACTCTTGCTACTTGAAAAAGTACTATCAGTGATCATGATCAGTGTGTCCTCACTCTACAACACCAACACTTTCCTCCATGCTCTTCCTACATTCATGTAGCTCTGCATCACAACACACTAATTCTCATGCAGAATATGCATATGCAGGGCATAGTTCTCTTGCATCAACGCATGTATGGATCTTAGCCCTATGATGATAGGCGGGATAAGCTAGCTAATGTTGGGAATGTGTAGCACCTCCTCAGGTAGATACTATTCAGGAACCTAGAGAGTGTGGGAGCCACCTTTCATTGTGAATTGGGTGAAATATCCAAGCTCCTCAGGGACCCTACACCTCCCAAAGGGAGACAAAATGTTAGGAGTGAGAATGAGAGCGTGAGAAATATAAAAAAATAAAATATCTGTGAAAGGGAATAAAAAAATAATAAGAGGACAGAAATCGTAGATAGAAGTCCGCCCTAAAGAGAGAGACGTGTCGGGTAACCCTCTCCCTCAAGTTTATTTTGGAGAGGAGTCGAAGTGAATACCTTGGAGAAATGTCTAAAAGGACCTAGCCAACCCTTTCAACAAGCAGCAGCTCCCCACCATAGACTAGGTACCTATTACCTCCAAGCCAGGGATAGGATGAGCCCACATGCCTATAAGGGAGAAAGAATAAAGAATAATTAAAATAAAAAACAGGGGTATGGTCCAGCGGGATTTGGAATGGAGCCCAAAAGACAGTGACCTGTTTCCAGAGAGCCACCCAGCAACTAGGGGCTTGGATAGAGTCTCATGAGGTTTGGAGTTGCCATTCCCTTATACTTGGCAATAGGCACCCCAACGCTGAGGGCACCAATAAGATCCAACAAATCATTTAGCATGCATACATTTCTTCCTGCAAATATCATCCTAATGAACATCGGGGAGTGTCACTTGGCTCTCTTGTCTTGAATGCGACAACGTCTTTCAATTCAAGAGAATCAAAAGTGCATCATCTAAACTAGGGGCATGTAAGCTACTCTGGTTGGTTTGGGACCATTTATGTCAACCAAGGGCATGTCAATTGTCCTATGGTTGGCCACACTGAGCCAGTACTTGACCAAGGGCATGAAAGCCGCTCTGATTGGTTAAGAGTCTTCCGTGTCAACTAAGGGCATGTCAGCTGTCCTATGGTTAGACTCTTTGATCCGTGTTAGCCAAGGGCATGTCATCTGTCCTATGGTTAGACGCTTTGATCCATTTCGACAAGGGGCATGTCAGCTGCTCTTTGGTAAGAGGTCACATACAAAAGACTAGTTATGGTGAAATTGAACCAGAGACTTCAACCAGGGGCATGTCAGCTGCTCTTTGGTCAAAAGTCACGTACAGGACACCAACTTACAATGTAACCGAACTAGAGCCTTCAACCAAGGGCATGTCAGCTGTCCTATGGTCGCACACTCTGGGCCAATCCTCGACCAGGGGCATGTCAGTTGTCCTATGGTCATACACTCTAGGTCAATGCTCGATCGGGGGTATTTCAGCCGCTCTACAGATCAAAAGTCCCCAGTGCTCGGCCGGAAGGCGCAGTCAAACGATCCTAGTTCCCCAAGTCTACTGTCCTTATCTCGCTGCTTGGTTAGAGCCAGTTGGTAACTGGAACCTTCTCTTAGGGTTGTACACATGATTTGGACTTTTCAGCTCCTTTAACTACAGTCTTCAGTTCTGGGTCAATCCTTTCGTTACTATTTCAGTTTTTATCTGCCTGCCTTGGTTCTGCTAAATTAAGTTGAACAAAATGGAGCGAAAATCTATAGCTGAAGAACGACGTTTTGAACATGTTTTACAAGAGATTGTCTACCATTTCTGAAGAGTCTCGAGCCAGGAAAGCCGAGGTGCCTTACAGATCATGGGGTACCCCACAATAGTTGTGCCCACACACTGCTCAGATGTTCTCCAAGCTTGGATCAAACAGTTAACTGAAAATGACCGTGACAAGCTGCGGATTTGGGGAATCTCTACAAAGCTTCTAGACATCGTAAAAGTGGAGGTTTCCCGATACTTTTTGTGTACGGTTGCCCGATTCTGGAAGCCAGATCATCACGTGTTCCGCTTTGGGAGACAGCGAGCTGCCTTTGAGTCCTACTACCAAAGTGGCCACGCGCACATGCTCACCTCAGTTCAGAAAGAGTACGAGCGACTACAAAGCCAGACAGAACAGAAGATCATATGGCGCATTATCCCATCATCTTCTTGCAACTTTGAAGCGTTCTTCAATACAACATACATGCAGCTTATCGTCCTGCTGGGGTTGACTGGTGGAGTGGAATACCACCCAATCCATGTGATGCAGCAGTTCAGTTACCAGCAAGATGCCTTTGTTCAGGAACAAATGCCAGCACGGTTTAAAGAATACCCCCTGAGCTCCTACACTCTAACCAGGGAGCTATCTCGCCTGCTTAGTGGCTCCATACGGTCAAAAGATCTCACAGCCAGAGAAGGGAAGAGTTGCACAACAGATTATGAAGCCGAAGTCGAAGAGACCTGGCCAATCTGCAGCGCCACCCCAAGTCGTATGCTCTTTGCCAAAACCTCGGGCTCCAAAAGACCCAGAGATGAAGAGGGTTCTTAAAATTCACATCATGTTACTGGTTCCTTACAAGTTGCAGTACATGTAAACATTCCATTGACTCTGATATTGAAATTCTTTAGAACATTTCTAGCCAGCTTGATTGATTGATCATGGTTGATGTAGAATGAAGATCGTCACCCTGACAACATGTGCAAGGCTAGTGCCAAATTCTACTTCCTTTTGCCTATTGGCTTGGCACTGGGGACCACCCAGATAATAGCCGAATATCTCATTTTATTGCCCCAATCTGGACAAAGGAAGTCTTCACAACTTCTATGTCAGAAAGGGTGGCATGTTCTTTTACATTTGAGATTTTCCCATCCACGGTTCATTCCAATGGGACGGATCCTGGTGTTCCTTTACATTTTGAGATTTTCCTATCCACGGTTCGTTCCGATGGAACGAATCTTGGTGTGATTTTCCTATCCATGGTTCGTTCCAATGGGACGGATCCTAGTGTTCATTCACATTTGAATTTTCCAATCCATGGTTCGTTCCAATGGGACGGATCCTGGTGTTCATTCACATTTGAATTTTCCCATCCACGGTTCGTTCCGATGGAACGAATCCTGGTGTGATTTTCCTATCCACGGTTCGTTCTAATGGAATGAATCCTGGTGTTCATTTACTTTTGAATTTTCCCATCCATGGTTCGTTCCAATGGAACGAATCCTGGTGTGATTTTCCCATCCACGGTTCGTTCCGTTGGAACGAATCCTGGTGTTCATTTACTTTGATTTTCCTATCCACGGTTCATTCCAATGGAACGAATCCTAGTGTACTTTTACTTTTGAATTTTCCTATCCACGGTACATTCTGATGGAACGAATCCTGGTGTCCTTTTAAATTAATTTTCCTATCCATGGTTCGTTCCGATGGAACGAATCCTGGTGTGATTTTTCCCATCCACGGTTCGTTCCGATGGAACGAATCCTGGTGTTCATTTACATTTGAAATTTTCCTATCCACGGTTTGTTCCGATGGAACGAATCCTGGTGTGATTTTCCCATCCACGGTTCATTCCGTTGGAACGAATCCTGGCGTTCATTTACTTTGATTTTCCCATCCACGGTTTGTTCCGATGGAACGAATCTTGGTGTGATTTTCCCATCCACGGTTCGTTCCAATGGGATGGATCCTAATGTTCCTTTACTTTTGAGATTTTCCAATCCACGGTTCGTTTCGATGGAACGAATCCTGGTGTGATTTTCCCATCCACGGTTCATTCCGATGGAACGAATCCTGGTGTTCATTCACATTGATTTTTCTATCCACGGTTTGTTCCGATGGAACAAATCCTAGTGTAATTTTCCCATCCACGGTTCGTTCCGATGGAACGAATCCTGGTGTTCATTTTCAATTTTCCTATCCATGGTTCATTCCAATGGAACGAATCTTGGTGTACTTTTACTTTTGAAATTTCCTATCCATGATTTGTTCTATTAGGATGAATCCTGGTATCCTTCATTTCACCTTTGGTTTTTGTTTACTTCCCTGTGGGCTGGTAGCCCGAACTACCCAGACGACTTCCGTGATCAGTCATTTTTCGGTACTTTTCTTGACAGGTGCGATAACCAGTCATGTCTCTTAGGAGCTGATTGGTCGTCAGCTTGTCAGTGCTTTATTTTTTGTTTCTCTATTTTGCTTCGGTTGTGGCGGTGGGACCTCTAAGGTGGACCTCTGGTATGTTCCTGGCTAGTGGCTATTTGCCCGTGGTTGACTCTTGCATGTGGTCTCACGTGGGGTGTCTTTGTCAACCCTGAGCATCTATCTCTGTTCTACTCGTCCTCCGACCTCGCTCAGGGAGGGGTATCTGTACACACCCTAAATTTTTGATTTTACAGGATGGAGATGTGGTGGCTGAGCTCTAACCCATTTAGCCCCATTTTGGGCCTATGGGGGCCCACAAGGCCCACATAGGCCCATTAAGCCTAATTGAGTCCACATAGGCCCATTGAGCCCAAAGCCCATAAAGGTCAACAATTCAGTTTTTTTCCCTTCAACCCAACATTTTATTCATCCTTACCATATACATTAAATCATCTTATCATTTAATCCAATCTTTTTTGCCAAAATCAGACCACTTCACTGAACCCATTTTCCTTCACCATCTCTCACGAATCAGCCACTGGATCGTTCCTTTTTGCAGATTTGATTAATTTGGCTCGAGCCCCGTCGATCCAGCCAGCAAATTGGAGCATCTCCAGCCACAGGATGCATCGCGGGAGAAGCTCGGATCGTCGTTCATCCTGTCGGCGAGAAAAGGAGCAGACCGGAGCACGTGGGGGACAACCATTCGCTGTTTGTTGAGCTGTCGTAATGGCAGTCGGAGTTCGTTACCCAGTCTGTTAGGTGTCGTGCGCTTGGTCGGAAGACTGTTGGATTTTCGTTTGCCTATAAAAGGAGGAAAGGAGCCACACTGAATTGACAACCACACACCTTGAGAGCACACGAGAGAACTGAGAATTGAGAGCGAGAAGGAGAGGAGTAGAGCCAGAGCCATCGCGGAAAGGAGCAACAGCCACTTCCAGAACTCCAGCGAGGTTTCTCCAGTCAGGTACCCCCTCTGATCCCTCCTAATTATCTGATTTCTGATCTTTTAGTCTTTCTCTCTTTTCCTGGAGTGTTTCCAAGGGATCCAGAGTGATCCCTTGGCCTACGGCGCTCCGTCGTGCCCCGTCGTCGCCACACTCCAGCGACTGAGGTGGGGGGGGGGGCAATCCAGAGAAGCTTCTGGACCCCCGATCCCTCTCTCCTCCTCCTCTAGCCTCTCTGGTGCTTCTCCGCCACTCGCATTGCCGCTCAACCTCTCCAGCAGCCCGCACGACGCCAGCTGGAATGTCGCTCTGATCCCGCCGTCGTCAGAGAAGACGACGGGATCCAGAGTCGCCGCGTCAGCCTCTAGCCCCTCGCACGCCTCCGAAGCCCCAGAAACCCTCCGTCATGTCCCGCGAAGCCTCCAGAGCCACCAGGATCGCGCCAAGAGCCTTGGATCACTCCAGCAGTGTCGCTCACCGGAGGAAGCCATGGCGGCGACGGTCGGGCCACCTCCTTGCTCCACTAGCGTCCACACCACTCCAGAGGAAGCTTCGAAGCGTCCCACAGCCACCAGAAGCCTCAGAGCAGTCGTGCCTCAGCCTTCAGAGTCCCCCCCTTCCCCAGCGCCGTCACTGGAGCCCCGCAACGGCAAAGGAGGTGGGGAGGCCTTCCCACCGACTGATCGTGCATCGAGTCCGGTGGATCTCTCTCTCTCTTTCCCCTCTTGCTTCCTGTGGGGCCTAATCTAAGATCAAACCTCCGGAGGCCCCCCTTCTAGCTTCCTTTGACGGTCGTCGGCGGCGAGCTTCGCCGTTGGCACCGTCGTTTCTTTTTTATTTCTTTTAAAAAACTTTAAAAACTTTTTTAAGTAAAATCCAGAAGTTTTTACTCTTCTTGCATTTAGGTTCTTTTTTGTGTTACTTTTAGGTCCTTTTATTACATATAGGTCCTTTAGTCATTTTTGTTAAAACTTTCGAATAAAGTTTTAACTGAAAATATTACATGTTTTACCCTAAACATTTAAAATAATGTTTTCTGAGTTTAAAACTTTAATAAAAGTCTTCCAAAGTTTTTTAAATGTATTTTGTTTCAGGCAAATTGCTTTGACAACTTTAGATTTCCTTGGAACCTTTCTAACAATTCATTTTTTACTGTGAAAATTGCATATCAGCCCTCATACTTCTCAAAATGTTTCTGAATGCTCATTTTTGATGGTTTATTTGCATGTAAGCCCCTGCATTCTTCTGAAATCATCTAGGATGCATGTTTTTGCTGGTTAATTTGCATTTCGACCCCTGGACTTTATTGAAACTTTCCAGAATGTACATTTCTTTGGTTTATTTGCATTTAAAATCTTGAATTTGTTTTAAAACTTTTCTGAAGCATGTTTTCTCTAGGTAAATTGCATTTTAACCCTCAGACTTTACTGAAATTCTTCTGGATGCTTTTTTCTACTGGGCAATTTGCAGTTTAGCCCCTATACTTCACTGATTTTACTCTGATTGCCTGTTTGCAGAGGTAAAATGACCATTTTGCCCCTAAAACTTCCTGGATCATTTTTGAGTCTTTTTTCTTACATTTTTACACTGAATTTCCACTGAATTTTTTTCAATGCATGCTTTAGTGGTAAAATTGCATTCTGACCCCTAGAGAATTTCATTTTGACTAGGGATGCACATTTGACCCCAGATTTCCTCATAATTGCATGGAATGTGTTTTCCTATGTATTTTCGATGATTTGGGCTTCGGAACTTCAGTTTTCATTGGAATTTGGGTTTTTTGCACAAAACCCCTTGGAGTTTTCATATTTGCATTCACACTTGCATTTTGCATGACTTTTCACATCTTTTTGCACAGTTTTCTTCTCTTTTCTTCCCGATATTGCGTATGTTTTCCTAGCTTGATTTCGGCTTGATTTTCTCCCCATTTTCCAGATTTTCCTCGATTTTCCGTGGTTTTCACTTGTTTTGGTTTTCCATCGCCTAAGGGCGTACAGTAAAAGGCTTGTCAAAGCCGACATGGTCCCGAAAAGAGGATTATTTTCCCCTTTTTGATTTTCTCGGATTTATCTCAATTTCTGCTGTTTTGCGAGACACTTTCCGAGAATTTCACGATTTTGACGATTTTCCTCATCGCCCAAGGGCATACAATAAAGTGGCATTAACAATGCCTACATTTGACCCTCGGATTAACTTTTTCCTTTGATTCCTTTTCTTTGCTTTGATTTGGCATGTTTTCAATCATCTTCATGCATGAGCATATAGAATAAGCAAGCATACATTTAGCAGACCATTGACAG
>JAMKQA010034930.1:0-10930 GCA_024699735.1 Posidonia australis | reverse complement strand
TCTAGACCTAACATTTTATCTCCCTCACGAGATATAGGTCCCATGGGAATTTGTGCATTTAGCCCATTCCTCTGAAATCTCTCCCTCACATCCTAAGCACTTAGGGTAGTGGCACATGAGGAGGACTTGACACCTCTTGCAGGCAGGCTCCCAACTTTCCTCATTGGGCAATGATAATGCTATGCAAAAACAAAAAGAATGCAAAGGATTATTTATGCTGTGCAATGATGCATGACTCACGATGCAAGGCACTGGGATCAGCTGAGAGTCATTGATAATATTTCTTTAAATAGGAGCCGTTGACGGGCTCTGATTGCTCCGTATGGTCCATGCTTTCTAGAATGACTGCTCCCCCTGACAGGGCTTCTTTGACCACAAAAGGTCCACGCCAGTTGGGCCTAAATTTTCCCCATGTATCTGGCAAGTGTATGGCATGCAGGACCAAGTCTCCTGGCTCGAAGTGTCTCGGACAAACCTTCTTTTGATATGCCTGGGCCACTCTCTTCTGATAGCATTGGGCATGGTGCAGGGCTTGCAACCTATGCTCGTCGATTAGGTCCAGCTGAACATTGCGGTCTTGTACCCACTCGGCTTCCTATAGTGCCGCCTCTTTCAAAATCCTTAGCGATGAAATCTCAACTTCGAAAGGGAGGACTGCTTCCATGCCGTACACCAGGGAGTAAGGTGTTGCACCTGTGGAGGTCCGGATGGATGCTCTATAAGCCTATAATGCGTAAGGCAGCTGCTCGTGCCAATTTTTATGAGTCTCAGCCATCTTTTTCAAGATCTTGACTAGATTCTTGTTAGCCGACTCCACCGCTCAATTCATCTGGGGTTGATAGGGGGAGGATCTGTGATGCTTGATTTTGTAGCTGTGGAGGAAATCCTCAACTCTTTTTGCTATAAAGTTCGTGCCATTGTCTGAAATGATAGCAAACGGGACCCCATATCTGGCAACAATGTTGTTCTTGATGAACTTTTCTATGACTGCTGCTGTAACTGTTTTGTAGGAAGCCGCCTCGACCCACTTTGTGAAATAGTCAATGGCTACCAGAATATAGTGGTGCCCGTTGGATGCAACTGGATGAATGGCCCCAATAACATCAATGCCCCAAGTAGAGAATGGCCACAGGAATGACATGTTATGCAGTTGCTGAGGGGGAGCGTGTATAAAGTTGCCATGTATTTGGCAGTTGTGGCATCTCCGGATGAAATGGTAGCAATCTGTTTCCATGGTAGACCAGAAGTACCCCTACAACATGATCTTCTTGGCCAGGAGGATCCCATTCATGTGAGGGCCGCAGGTGCCTGCATGGACTTTCAACATTAACTTATCTGCCTCCTTTTTGTTCACACATCTGAGAAGCATCTGGTTGTAAGATCTTCTGTATAACTGCCCGGCCCCAAGCACGTATTTGGATGTCAACCGTGCCAAGGTTTTCTTGTCTGAAGCAGAAATGCCCGGAGGGAAGCTACCAGTCTCCAGAAATGCTTTAATATCATTATACCACGGCAATTCAGCAGATGATGGCGCTACCTAGATATGCATACAGTGTGCTGGCTACTCAATGCTCGTGACTGAGATGTCTATAGCTTGCACCTCTGGGAGCGACAACCATGATGCCAAGGTTGCTAGGGCATCTGCATATGCGTTCTTGGCCCGCTTCATAAAAGAAAATTTGACATCATCAAATTCTTCAGTCAGCTTCAACAAGTGCTCATGATATAATACCAACTTCTGGTCTTTTGTCTTCTAGTCACCATTGACTTGGGAAATAACCAGCATGGCATTGCCATACACATGGAGCTCTTGGGCTCCTTGGTCCCTGGCTATTTGTAAGCACAAAATGCAGGCCTCGTACTCGGCTTTGTTGTTGGTGCATTCGAATGTCAACTTTCTTGCAAACGTGATAAGCTGTCCTTGCGGCGTTGCTAAAACTGCACCGATGCCTCTTCCTCACTTGTTGACTACACCGTCAAAATAGCGGCACCATTGCCACTCGTTCTAAGGCCCCTCCGGCTCATCATCACCCATTGCAAATAAGATGTCCTCGTCCGGGAGCTGGGCCTGCAGGGGCTGATATTCCGACAAAGGTAAGTTGGCCAAATGATCTGCCATGGCTTGTCCTTTCATGGACTTCTACGTGACGAAGGTGATATCGTATTGGGATAACATCACCAGCCATTTAACACATCTGCCCACCATGGCTGGCTTCTGGAACAGGTATTTGATAGGGTCATGCCGACATAATAGGAGGATCGGGTATGCCATCATATAATGCCAGAGGCGCTGGGTGGCCCATACCAGGGATAAGCATACTTTCTCAATCGGGCTGTATTTGACCTCGTAGTCGTTGAACTTTTTGCTGAGGTAATAAATGGCTTTCTCTTTACGCCCTGATTCATCATGCTGCCCTAGAACTGTGCCCATGGAATGCTGTGTTGTGGAGAGATATAATAGCGGAGGGCGTCCTGGCGTGGGAGGCACTAAAACTAGAGGCTTCACCAGCAATTGCTTTATCTTGTCAAAGGCAGCTTGGCACTCCTCATTCCAAGAAGTCTGAGTGTTCTTCCTCAATAGCATGAATATGGGCTCGCATATAGGTGTGAGCTGCGCAATGAATCTGCTGATGTATTGGAGTCTACCCAATAAACCCCGAATTTCTTTCTCGGTGGTGGGCGGAGGCATGTCGATGATAGCTTTGGCCTTGTGAGGGTCTACTTCAATTCCCCTCTGACTGATAATGTAGCCTAGCAGCTTTCCGGAGGATACCCTGAATACACACTTATTGGAGTTTAAACGGAGCTTGTACTTCCTCGACGTTCAAATAGTTTCCTTAGACAGGCGAGATGGTCCTCGGGCTCTTTGGATTTGTCAATCATGTCGTCCACATATACTTCGACCTCTTGATGCATGAGATCATGGAACAAAGCTGTTGTGGCCCTCTGGTAGGTTGCGCCTGCATTCTTCAATCCGAATGGCATTACTCTGTAACAGAAGACTCCCCATGGAGTGATGAAGGACGTCTTCTCCATATCCTCTTCTGCCATTTTGATCTGATTGTACCTAGAAAACCCGTCCATGAATGACAACATCTTATGCCCTGCAGTGTTGTCTACCAGGATATCGATGTGAGGGAGCGGGAAGTCATCTTTGGGGCTTGCTTTATTAAGATCTTTGTAGTCTATGCACATGTGGACCCGTCCATCCCTTTTTGGTACTGGGACCACATTGGCGAGCCATTCAGGATACAGTACGACTTTAAGAAAATTGACCTTGTACTATTTCATAATCTCCTCTTTGAGCTTTAAAAGACACTGAGGTTGCCATCTGTGGAGCTTTTGTTTAATTGGCTTGGAATTCGGAATTAGTGGCAATGTATGGACTACCACATCGATGTCTAGCCCCACCCTGTCATCATAGTTCCATGCGAAGACATCTGCATATTCTTTTAGGAATGCTATGAATTCTGCTTTTGCCTGTAGTGATAGATTGGCATTGATGCGTGTTTCTTTGACTTCCTCCGTCGTGCCAATGTTGATAAGCTCCGTCTATCCTCAACATGAAGATTTGGGCCCTCGGGATGATCATCAAAGGATGGAATCTGCATGGACTCCTCCTCACTGCCATCGTCCTCTTCTTCGTAGGCAATCAGCTCTGACAGGATCTCCTTTTCAAATGTCAGATCAGTGATGTCTACTGCAAAGACCTCCTCTGACTCTGCATCCTGATGGCGTTTGAGGACTGTCACAGTGACCTTTGTATTCTTGTGTCGACACTGCGATGTTGCTTGTGCCTCCTCGTCTGTGCGCTCTAAGGAGCTTAATGTTTTCGCCTCGCATGCTGATGCCTAATTTCTGGTAACTGTACAGAATCTTGTTTGTTGGCGGCTGCTCTGCTGCTGCTCGGTGGGTCCGCCATCTGTCCCACTCGTGCTTGCTTCATTGCTCTGATCCTCACCATCAAAGTGAGGCCTATGCTGCCAATACCAACTAGACCCGCCTCCTGGTTGATAGGAGATTGACTCCAATGGTCTAGTATCCTTCTCGCTTGTTCCTTGCAGGACCATGATTGAAGCCTTGTCTTGGGGTGTTATTGGTGAGTCTGCTGGTGTTGCGATGGCAACTGCTTTGCCTTTCCTTCTGCGGTTATGCTCTACCATATCTTCTTCAAGCAGGTCTAGCTGTTCCTGAAACAACAAATTCAGATCTCCGATATCATCATCTGAAACTGCCTCTTGGACCGGAACCTAAGCTGCTGGCTGCTTTGCCTGCTCTCTGCTCTGTTGCTCTGGCTGGCTGTAATCTGAATACAAATCCTCTAGGCAAACCCAAGCTGGCAAAGCTGATACAACACTGGAACTGCAGTTTGGATCAATAATGCCTGCGCTAATAAAGTTGGATAAATCTCGTGGAATAACAATTCTGGAAGAGTTACCGCGACGCTGTGATCGCTTCTAATTGCCTCGATCGTATCCCAAACCGTCTTTCTCTATCCACTCTTCGACTTCGATCGGCTCGGCGATTCCCTCACCGTAAAGCCCAAGAGGTGACCCTTTCTCATATCCCCATTAGCGACACAGGTTGTCGATCATCAAATGGGGGTTGCCAGAGGTGACCAAATGGTCGGGAAGCTCTGACGGAGGGATAAAATTAACCGGTTCGAACCGATTAACCTGGAAAAGAACATCAGTTGGCTTAGGATCAAAATGAACAGTTTGTGGGGTCAGAGCTGAGACAGACTCAACCTTCTCCATGTCTTCTGCCAGGACAACAACGACATTGTCATCCCAACAGAATTTAATCATGTGATGGAGGGTTGAAGGAATAATTTGATGCTTGTGAAGCCAAGGGCGTCCAAGCAAGAGGTTAAAAGAAGGTTCAATGTCAACGACGTAGAATTCCACGTCAAAGCAGGTAGGTCCAATGGTTAAGGGAATGATAAGGATCCCAAGCGCATCATGATGCGTATTATCAAAAGCTGTCATCCCTTTCACAGTTGGTATAACATCCTCGGCCTTGAATCTAAGTGCATTTGCTGTGCGCAAGGGGCAAACATTAAGGCCTGCTCTGTTGTCCACCAGCGTGAGGGGGATGTGAAAACTCTGATATTGCGTGGTGATGAACGAGGGGGAATTGTGGTGGGTGCCAGAAGGAGGAAGCTCCTGACTAGAGAAGGAGATGACCTGAGGTGTGGCGATCAGTCCTACCATGTTTTCTAGGGTAGCAGGCTTTATGGTCTAGGATACACGGGCTGCCTGAAAGACCCTAAGAAAAGCTTCCCTATGTTCGGCCGACGTATGGATAAGATGACAAATGGAAATGTCGGCTCGAACCTTCTTCAGTTGGGCGGTGATGTCAGCTGAAGGCTAGCTGCTAGTGGCAGGGTAGGATGATGCTACTCTAGGCCTAAGTGGCAGAGGAGAATTTGCCTGAGACTAGGAAGGGGTTACTGCTATAGGTGCTGGTGGCCTAGATGCCTGGGCCTACTGGTTAGGGACCTGAGTTAAGGGGTTAGGCCTGGTGGCTACGGGTTTGTACACTCTGCCCGATTACGTCACCTCCGCACACATTCCTGTGGCGTAGTTGAAAGGGACACGATGCATGTCGCGGGTCAGAGTAACAACAACCAGAGGATGGGCTACTAACTGTACAGATGGGGTTGAATGGTTAGGGTGAGTAGAGGTATCTACTTGGAGGTGCTGGTAGTACTGGTGAATCCGAGGGCGTGCTGGCTGTGCTGGTCTGGACTGGGGCCAGGCTGCTAAATAAACTAGAGCTGAAGGCTGGGTGTGAGCTACTGGTGGCACCTCAGGGTTCTTCGACTCGGCAGCAGGACGGATCTTAGAAATGGATTCCTCGACATTATCGAGGAAGGAACGATACAAATGATGGGGAAAAGGAGAAGAAACATCATGAACCAAGGTGGCGGGACAGATGGGGGATGAAACTGACCCAGAAGGAGAGGAAGAAACAAAATTAACTCCCGAGGAACCTGGCGCTCCCAGAGGCAGATGCTGCGGCAAAGGCTGCCTGTTGTGCTGGATGTGATGGTTGTGCCTGTTGTGCTGGATGTGCTGCTGAGGGACATGTTGGGGTAGCTGCCTGGGTGACAATCACAAAGGCCTTCTGGTCAATCAGATCCTGGACAGCGTCCCTGAGTGTGAAGCAATTGTCTGTCGTGTGGCCAGCCATGCGATGGAAACTGTAGAACGCATTAGCATTGTACCAAGATGGCAGCGGGTTAGGCGGAGGGTGTGCCTTTGGCAACCTTAGCAAAGATGCGACTTTGGGGAACACCATGCTCAACGGCTCCACTAAAAGGGTATAGTGGCGTCGGTCACAGCGTTGTCGCTTCGGCTGTGGATGTGCCAACGGTGGGCACGTCCTAGCCGGGGGGTTAGGATATAGAGGTGTGGCTGTGGGGGTAATGTGCGATGCATGCTGTGCCCTAGGTATAGGTGTGGGTGCATAAACTAATTGGTGCTATGAGGGCTGGCGGACATCTGCTGGTGTAGCAGAGGATCTAATGTAGGAGACAGAGTTTTTAGGAGAATCCCACTTCCTAGGTGGATTGGTGTTGGGGTTGCTGTTGCTGCTACTAGGACCACTATGTGAGGCAGTGGCCTAGTTATCAAATGCAGAGAGAGCTGGAAAACTGCCACTACGCAGTGAACTCTCAACACGGGCGCCCGCCCGAAGCAATGCAGTGAAAGTGGTGACTGGCTGGATGCTAAGCAGAGCCCCGACAGTTGGCTGTGCTCCCCGGATCACGATCTCAATAGACTCTTCGTCCGAGGGTCTATCTTTGACTTGCGAAGCCAAGGACCGCCAACATCCAAGATACTCCCTGAATGCTTCTTGGGGTCTCTGCGTAAGAGCGACTAGGTCCTCCTGCTTGGGGACTAAGTCGAGGTTAAAGGAGTATTGTTCCAGGAATGCCTGTGTAAGGTCATCCCAAGTCCTGATGGTTGCCATGTTGAGGGAAGTGAACCACTTCAACGCGGGCCCCGTGTGACTATTCTAGAACAGGCAGATCAACAACCCTTCGTCAACCTAAAGCTGAGCAAGGTCTCCGCAACAGGCTTTGATGTGGGCAATTGGGCAGCCCCTACCATTATATTTCTGAAATTTCGAGATTTTGAAAATTCGGGGGGAGAGTTGCCTCTGGGAAATAGCAGAGGTCCTGGAATTGGTAGGACTGGCAGTCCCCACCTTGCACTTGCCGGAGAGTGCGCTCCAGGTCGTTTACTCTCGCAAGGAGAGCATATGGAGCTACTGCAGCTATGAATTGCGCAGTAGAGACGGGTGCCGCGTACACTGTATGGGTTGCCCCTAAGGGCTCTTCCGGATCCACCATTCCACCGTCTGGTGCCACGGCAGGATGGCCAGTGTACCCGTGTAAAGGTGCAGTGTGGTGTGGGATGAAGGATGATCCTTGTGTATGATAGAAGGGTGAAGGATAAGTAGGGGGTGGTGCAACTAGTGGTGTAGAATGTGGGAGAAAGAGTTGTTGAACCGGGGTGGCGTCAACACTCACGGATGGTAATGCTCCCGCCGGCCTAGGAGGCTGGCCACCAGATAGGAGGGATGCATGCTGAGGTGGGTGTTGTGCTGGTATAACAGAGGGTAGTACCGACACCCCTATTGCTAGAGAGACAAGGGATGGCGACGGCTGTGGTGGGAGTGTAGTAGGTGCAAACTGTGGTCCTAAGACTGGTTGCGCAGGCAACTCGGGAGCAGGGAAGGACAGAGTAGAGAAGGGCTAGAGTGTCAGTGCTAATCCCTGCAGCTGCTGGGCGAGGGTCGACATCTATTGCAGTTGTGCAGTCGTAGGATTGTCGCTGGTTGCTCCGACAGAAGGAGGCAGGACAGGGGCGGAAGTAAAAGGCTGGGATCCCGGTTGTCCAAACTAGGGAGTAGCTACTATTGAAACAGCCGCAGTAGGAGGAGGGCAAGTTAACACATAGCCCTAGGGAGAGACAGGCTCGACTGCTGTAGCCCCGACAGTAGGTGAAGACCAGGCAGGTGATCCCAATGGCGGGGGTGCCACGGGAACACGGAAATGAGGAGGCGGAGGTCCTCTAGAAGCTATGGCAAAAGTGGAGGTGGCTGAAATAACAAGAACAGACAAATAGGAATAGTGTCCTGAGGCAGGAACGTCCTCTTGGACGGTAGGGGAAAGGGACTCGCCGGCATGCTGGGCCATCGCGAATCGTGAGCGAGTAAGGATAGGGCTGTGGCTTTGATGAACAGGATGAACCCTAGGATGAGCTATCGTCGGAAGTGACGAATAACTCGGGGATGCAATCGACAGTAAGGTCGCAAAAGAGGATTCAGTGAAAGGATCTCGGGCTTAAGTTGAGGAAACTCGCAGATCAAAACTCCTATGCACAAAACAAACAAATTAGAAAACTGCAATGATTATGATGGTATGCAATGAGAATGCATGCTGCTAGTATGCACTCTCTCACCATCTAGGGGTGTCCTATCAGGCTGTCTACTCCGGGTTCACATGCTAGGGTGGATAGGTCTCCGACTCGAGGCTAGAAATAGTAAGGTCCCCATTCTAAAGCCCAGCCAAAGCATAGGCAGTGAACGAGTGGTGCTTTTGGAACCTTGACCTCTGCCAAAGCAGTAGGCTGTGCCATTTTACTAACACCGACACGACCCCAGTTAAGGGGGAACAAGCCCGATTTTCCACCCTATGCCAAAGCCATTAGGATGAACCACCAGGACATGTCCTTCGCAGACTGTATAGGTAAGCCTAGGAGAGGAGAAGAATGCATGCCCTATATGATGTATGCGAAGTATGCTTTAAGTTATTTACTTGCAAATTTATTAAGCCATGGGGAAAGATTTGCAATTTGTCCCTAGTTTACCTTAAGATTTGATTTTAGTTGTTATGTTTTATTAACCAAAAGGGGAAGCAAGCATGTCACTAATCCTCCTAGGCATGGCATAACAGGAAGGGAAATAAACATGCAAGTAGACATGGATAAATAAAATGAAAGCATGTGTAAATATATGAAAAAGGTAGTGACATGGAAAATGTGTGAACAACATAACAAAATGAGATGCAAAAGAAGACACTACTCAACGGATAGCGAGGCATGGCATGGAAAGATAAAGCAAACAAGGAAAGCCGAAGCAAAAGAGAAATAAAAGCAAAAGCCGGGATCTGGTTATCCCCAGCAGAGTCGTCAGTTCCTGTAACTATGCCGACGGGGGTGGCCATAAATAGGAGATATGTGTGTCCAAAAGCGGCAAAGCCACGGCAAAAAGAAAAAGGGGGAAAATGCAAAATGCAGGAGTCACCACCTGGTCTATTATGGAAGATGAGGAAAACCATAAAGACATGAAAAATCATGCAAACAAACAAAAAGGGGCTGCGCAAACCAAAAATGCGGGTAAGGATCCCTGTTACGTGCGAGGAAGGTGTTAGGCACCCTCGCACGCCTGACGAATCGGTCTTCCAATGATTTCTCTTTTGCCAATGAAATGTCGACTTTTCAGCCTTTTACTGTACGCCCGAGGGAGATATGCCATGCCATGCTAATGAGTGGTGTCTAGCATATAGGCGCATGATGTGTAGGGGTGTGTCCTAATGCTCAGAAATATCGCTCGTGTGCTGGGTCAAGAGTTGATGCAAGAATAAAGCATAATAAGATCAGGGATCTAATATCTTGAGCGATTTATCATCCTTGCTTACTATATGCCTAAATGCAAGCTAAGATGTTGGAAAACTGCTGAAAACAGAGATGTGCCTTCCTAATGCATCAAGGAAGAAAAATCAGATGAAAACCCAGAAGCAAATCGGGTCGAGAAAGCAAGCAAAACATTTGACAAACATGTTGTGTGCTACTGGAAACAGGACTCTACGCCTATTTGGTGCGCCAGACTGGTGCGTCAGTCTGGGGCGCCACCTATGTGCGTCTAAGTGGGCCAGTAATGTATGCAGAGTGTAAAACACAGAAAGCGAAGAAAAGCAAAACATCAGAGGGTGTACTCTGGCAAGGCATGCAGCAGAAATCAATCTGGAGAAACTCGGAAAATAGGCTTCAAAAGATTTAAACATGTAAGGGCAATGCGATGACCTTCAGCTCAAGGGCCTGAAGCCTCACACGAGATCTCATCTATGTGAACTAGATGCAAGGTGCAATGATCCAGCCAAGCCTCTGGATCATGGACTGATACACATGGTTCTCAATAGGGGAGTAAGGTGCAATCAGTCTACTAGATTCAGCCTGGAGCTGAATAACAAATCAGAGAAAACAAATGGAAAACAGTTTGATGAAAGCTGAAAACATGCAGGTGGCATCTTGGCAGACCATAGAATCAATCAGGAAGAAACAAGCTCAAAACTCTGCGATAAATCCATGCAAGTATGATGCTAATGCAAGTGCACTGATCTCTGACCAGTCTGGCGTGCCTGCTGAGTGCGCCAGATTAGTGCGCGGGTTAGGTGCGACAAGGATATGTGCCCCAGGGATTCTGGATGAGACATTGACCTGATCCAGAACCCACCCAGCAGAGATACAAGGGGGATCTATGCAAGTGCTAAAAGGCTCATGCCATGATGAAAACTGGGAAACTTGTTGCAAGTGCATAAGATCAAGAATCACCATGAAAACAATGCGTTTGAAGCCAAAGCAAGTGAATGGGTTCATGCATGAAAATGTGTGAAATAGTTAAGAACAAGCATGATCTTGATAAAACGAATAAAAACATGTGTAAATGTTGATCAAATGTGCATGCGCTTACGTGCAAGAGCATACATGATGCATGGTAAGAATATTAAACATGGGGCGACAACACGTGTTGGTTACATGCTAGAAGTGCAAATATGGATTAACATGGAGATTATTTGCGTAGAAAAACAAGCATGATATCATGAAAAACATCATAAACATGGAACAAAACAGATCAT
>JAMKQA010034929.1:0-10679 GCA_024699735.1 Posidonia australis | reverse complement strand
TTGCAAATAAATGAATATTACACCTTTGTAAATGATTTGCATATTAATACTTGAGTGTTTCATATTTTCTTAAGTGATTACTTATATTTAATCACATGTCATTTGTTATCATCAAAATATACTTATAGATTTTTTCAACACAAGCCATCTAGAAACCGCTGTGCCTGCTCCTCTTTAGACTCATAAGCAGGAGCAAAACATTCTAGTAGGGCAAACTCAGTTTCATACATGAGCATCGACATCATGCCTTGCTCCAAACTTCGAAAATCTCGACGAAGTTGCTCCTTCACATGAGCGGGAAAATATTTGTCATAGAAGGTCGCCTTGAAATCCTTCAATTAGATGCTAATAGTGACTGAGTTTGGGAACTTCAGCCGCCTTACAGACTTCCACCACTTATCTGCCTCACCATTTAGTAGATAGGCCGCCACCCACACCCAATGCTCCTCTGGGCACACCATGCTCTCCAACATTTTCACTACCTTCTCCAGCCACGCCTCGCTCTCCTCAGCACTGACCTTGTCCTTGAATGATGGCGGATAAAGCTTCGTGAACTGGTTCAACCATAGGTCACCTGATGGCTCATCGACACTACTCTTGCTAAACATGTGGGAGATCTCATGTACCAAGCTCCTCAGTTCCGCACGAATCACCTTCCATCCACCTTCGTCCTCTCAGGACTTGGTCTCCTAAATAAAAGCCTTACCCTTACGACTACGAGGAGGCATCCTACCGGAGAAAGGCAAAACACTTGTACCATAGACAAAGCAACAATCAGAAAACCATGCAGAAAACCAAGTGCAAACTCTACTATGTATGTAAAGCTTATGGAGTCTATAGATCAGACACCTTAGGTATAGCACTAACCTAGTGCAACCTAGTGAACCTGGAGCTCTGATACAAAATTGTCACGTCCCAAATTTCCCATAATAATTTAAAACAAATTAAATTACAGAAAATTAAAAGCCAAACAAAAAATATCAAACTACAAGGAACCTATGTGTGCGGCTATGAGACTCCGATCTATATACATTATGCTAAACCTTTTGCGTGCCTGTACCTGCAACTAAAAACACGAGGAGGATGTAAGTGACAAAAGTCACCTAACATGCACCCCACGAAAAATGGCAGGAAAACAAAACCATAATTAATTTTCTTTTAAATTCTTTTTGCAAACTATTATCTCTAAAATCCCACAAACCAGGCCCACACTGGCCAAAACCACAACCAGGGCTCTACCAACCCAAAACCACAAGTAAAAGGCCCTCAATGGCCAAAACCATACATAGTGAGTCAGGAAGCCTAGCGCCAGACAATCAAACTCTAGCCACAAGCAGTCCACCGAGGAGCGATCACAGCATCCGCACTGTCACGACGTGCTACCCTGTACAGAAGCTGTGTCGTCCTGCTATTCTCTCTATCTGGAGAACCCTCACAAAGCTAACTCCTCCCTGGGAAGGTTGTCCTTTCTTTTAGGATGCTACTAGCTACTGAGCACGTGTCCCACCCGCACTGGCCACCACAGGGTACGCCTCCTCACGGCATCCTCCACACACGGTGCTCAAGAAGGAGTGTCATACCTCCACACTTGATGACACCCGAGCCTCAGTGGTCACAGCGACATTAGGAGTATCATACCTCCCCATCATGCCACAAGACACCTCAACCTGCGGACCACAACCCTAGCCTTGAGATGACAGTCAAAGAGTCTCATACCTCCAGGACCCAACGTCCCTCAGTCTCAAGTATCTTGGCCCCCGACCTTGACCAAGGAGACGCGCTCGACTACCCGAGAATGTCGTCACATTCCCTGGTCCCGATGACACGGTCCCACATTGTCTCGGCCCACACATAGAAAACTAGGAAAAACCATTTTCCAAATCTACCAACTCATCTCTTTTGAAATCATTTTCAAAATCATTTTATATCTTTGGAAATTCTTTCCAAAACCTCGGCAAAATGACACATCAGGTGTCCTATGGAACCACCACTGATGGCCCACAATCCCATCTCAAAAGGGACAAAACAAACCAATCTGGGAAATCCTCAGAAGATCACATTTTTATAAAAGCATTTGGGCCCTGATTTGGCATGCTGAAAAACAGGTTCGGTATGTTGAAAATCCCTAGTTCCATAGACTAATCTGGATCGATCGACCAAATCAGGTCAATGGTCAACGATCAAATCGGTATACCAAAGATGGTTTGTTCGATCAAAATCTATTAATTTGGTCGACTGCCCAAAATCGGGTGATTGAATTTCGACCAGAGGACCAAAATAGACAGAAAAAAGGCATACCAAAATTGTTTGGTATGCCGATTTCTATGAAAACCAAAAAATAGCCCAAACTCAAACATTCGAAATCACCTAAAGTGGGACCTCCGATCGAACCCCCAAAACAAACACCAAAAATCTCACATAAAACATAAGATGTAGACCCTAGAGTCTACTCTAAATCCCATCAAACAAAACCAAAATCCATTCACCATGCATCAAGATATAAAATCGTAAAGGTAGAAGGGTCAAAACGACCCAAACCACAACCACCATCATAAATCACCATAAAAACAACAATAAATTCTTATAAATTCCAAAATATTAAATTTAACCTAGATTACATGCAAACTAGCCATCTCTACCATTTTTCATGTATTCTACTAATTAAATTGGAGTGCGTACCTGAGAAACGCTCTTTAACGATCAACGTCGACTTCCAGCCAACTCCGGCGACACCACCATGAGCTGCCGCACGCCTCCGTCAATCCTTGAGCACACCGAATAGGGAGGAAGACGTGGGGAGGAGAGAAATAGGGGTGGGAGAGTGAGAGAAACGGGAAGGAGGGAGTGAGTGGAAGGAGAGAGAACGAGTGGAGGGAGAGGGAGAGAGGTGGCATGCTCAGGACAGGAAGGAGGAAGTCGCGTGGGAAGGAAGGGAAGAGTGCACTACTGCGTGGGGAGTGCGCCTCAACTTATAAAGCCACACAAGGTGAAAGGTAAGCATGCATGCATACCAAACCACCCACAACTACCCACACAACCACCTGCCACAACAACTGACCCACAAGCGTGAGCCCCACATGGACCCACACAAGGGCCCCACACGCACAGTGCCAACCACGCACAGGGACACGAAAACAGAAGCCTATCCATGAGGCCCAAGTCCAAAAGTACAAAACCACATAAATCGGCCTCGGAACAGTAACACCTGTTGAGGACTAAATTCATTAAAATGTAAATAATTACAAAATAAATTTTACAGGTGTTACACACCCTTGCCATAGGAACCTACATGATTGAGCAAACACAAGTTAATCAAATCATTAAATCAATACTTGAACTCATTAAAATCAGTGTTTTCTCTTAAACTTGATTGGTCAATTAGACTTGTTTGACATCTGATCTATCTAAGACAGGTCTAGGTTGCTGGACTAGTCTGGGGCACATGTTGCCAGACTGAGCGTTGATGCCCTTCGTCGCCCATTAAAGCGGCGACGAGATCTGACATCGCATTGAAAGGCAACGTTAGAAGAACGGCTTTGTTTGACTTGTTTGCAAGTTGGTGTGCACTCTGTGCATGTTATCTGTTTGAGTGTATCTTGCTATTTATTCACAAGTGCTCATGTTTAATTTGATTTAATAAGTTTTGATCAGCATTTTCCCTATTTTACCTGCATTTTCATAACATTAAACATCATGCCCACTCGGACATACATTAATCGACTTCTATGCATTGCATATTGCACATCGCCCAAGGGCGTACAGTAAATAGCAATCACACTTACATAATGTCTCGAACATTGCATGCATTGTTTTTCATTGTGTTTCTTTTGATTTCTCGCATTCATCTCTAGGGCATGGATGTTTACTATGACGAGCTATTGTGGACCGTTGGTCTAGAACTCGTACAATGTGCCTGAGCATTAGGTTGCATGGTTTTTACCTTTGGCATTTTGTTTGTGTTCGCATGGCATGAAGCACGCATCTTAGACACAAGCAAGCATACATTCGCATTTGCCACACACACAAGTAGAAAAGCACAGAAAGACCGATTCATCGGGCGTACGGGGTGCCTAACACCTTCCCCATGGTAATAGGAGTCCTTGTTTCTCTGCCTGCAATAACCTACATGTTATCCATTGGCATTGGAGTCATTTCCTTTTGTTTGTTTTGCATTGCATCGCATTCTTTTCGGTTTTCCTCATCTTTCTATTAAATAGACTAAGTGACGACTCCCCTTATCTGTTTGTTTTGTTTTTGTGTGTTTTCCAATGTTTTCGAGTTGTGCATCCCTTTCCTCAAACTCACCACTCCCATCATGGCCCTATCGGTCCCCCCTCCCCCTAGTGGCATGGTCATAGGGGGTATAAATCTATTTGTCTTCTCTCCTTTCCTCTCTTCTTCATCACTTAGGTTAGGGTTTCTATAATCCAAACTTCAAATTACTTTTAGCATGAAAGTAACCTTTCTCGGGTGTTAACAAATTGTATATTGAAATAGAGGGAAGGAAATGATAGGAAATGTTTTTCCTCTTTGATCAAAGTGTAACGATCCTCATTGTCACCCCTAACCTAATCACTTTTTTAAATAAAATACGAATACTGAATCTAAATCCAAATACACAATCTATACAATGCTATAATCAATATAAATAAATCTAAAACAACAAATTTACCTAGACTCTTGATGTGTGGCTGAGTAACTCTCTACATGCACTAGTAAACAAGCTAACGTCTAAATCTATACCAACAAAATACAAACACAAGTACACATGAGTAACAATCAAAAATGTCATCCAACGTGCACTCTACAAAACAAAATTAGAAAACTAGTCTCAAAACAATACCAAAACGCCAACCACAACCATTGCTACACTAGACACAACCAAGACAAACGCCCATAATGCATGGACCAAACACATTGGCCACACGTGTGCTTCAAACCACAACCACGGAAAACATATGGGTGCAATAAAAGTGGATTTGCCTATGGTTTTGCATGTGTTCCTACTCAATGGTAGATGGAAACATGATGGCATATCAAATATTAATGTTAGGAAACTACAACCAGAGAAAACCTCAATGCACCAAATCATAAAAGTGTGCATCCAAAACAACAATACCAAAACCTTAGAAAATATGCATTGAGGTTTTGGTATTGTTGTTTTGGATGCACACAACCAATACCAGATCATAAAAGTGTGCAATAAAAGTGAATTTGGTCAATGGATATAGTCAGCTAATTTTATCTACGGATATAGCCAACTGATATTGCGAGCACGTTTTCCCAACATAGTGCCCTATATCAGTAATTTAATCTGCTGAGGATTGAGTAGTCTTCTTACCCCTTGGACCACTGATTCTCTTCTCCTCATTGGTTGGCATGGATTTGAGGGTGCTCCCTGGTATCCCTAGACCATCATACCATTTGTCGTTTGCCAAATTCCAATCAAATCCACTTGAATTAATCAAAACCCCACATTATTAACCAACTTTCAAATCCAACAACACCCATGCCTTCTTCCTCCTATATAATAGTTACCCACGTCCAATGAGATCTCCCTCCTGGATCATTGGACTCTCTGGACTCCTAGCTATGTACACTAGCCATCCTTGAGCAAACCCCCACCATCCAGCCACCCATTCTGGCCACCCAGTGAACACAATGTTATTCTTGGCACACTACATCAACTGCATCACCCTCCTCATCTCTGAACACCATTGAATTGTCCAATAGAGCCTCCCCTCTCACCAAGACTATACACACATCCACTAGCTATTGCTGAACACCCACACTCTCCTTTGTTTCCAGCTAGAAACCAACACTCACACCCAAACATCCATTGAACCACCCAACCTACCACTACATTATCTTACCCGAGCCTTTAGTACCACTATTCAATCCTCCATGCGCACCTCCATCGCCGTCGAGCTTCCTCAACCTAGAGAAACGCCGTCGTGAGCCGCCTACTGGAGGACAACCCACTAACTCCATAGGTTCCATTCTTCCTGTGGAGTATGCTTATTAGTTTTTCTTCATGTTTTTACTACACTATCATATCATCCCATGCATGTTTTATCTGAATTTTTCATGTCATTTCCATCATGCATGTCATCTTCTCCATCTCCAATGATGGGTTCCATAGCCCGTGCAAGGCCGATGGCCTGTGGGCTTGTGGGCAACCCATTCCAGCACAACGTCAGCTTCCCCTCTCTTCTCTCAGTAACTCTGGACACTCACTCAATGCTCCTTGCCGCCTGAATGGCTAGTTGGGCTCGTGAGCACTAGTGGGATGTGGTGAGGACAACAGAAGGCTACCACTACATTCATGCAATTTCCACTTCCATCCTTACATTACTCATGTTCCCTTTGACCTTTGGAAGCTCTAGAACGCTTCACTATAGTCGACAATTGGGGTTTACAGGCAAGCTCGTTGGCGAAACCAAACCGATGGCAAGGTAGGTGGGGGGAAGAATCCACCTAGCCATTTTCATATCCAAGCATATAGGAACACTTACGAGCATCCCCTCTAGCTCATCCATGCATAATATTAGTGATTGCATCCTTGCATTTGGGTGTGGAGTGGAGGAGAGTGTTGGATCGAGTGGCTTCTCTAGAAGGGGGTGAATAGAGAATATTTAATTTTTGTTAACACTTATTCAATTTTAATTATATTCCAATTAAACAAGACAATATGTTTCAAATAATCAGGGCAAGCAACAACTAGATGATATATATTTGAAAATTATACTAATCTCATGCAAAGAAGGGGATGAGAGAAATCGAAAACACAGGCGATTTATAGTGGTTCGGCCAAAACTCCAACCTAGCCCACTCCTTAAGACCCTCTTGAGATTTATCCTTATACTTAAAAGCAAACACTTACTTGCATTGGTAGTCCTACCAACTCGAATCCTGCTCCTTCCACTTCTCGTACCTAGAGAAGCTAGAGCGCCTTTCCTTGTAGCTTTTACAAATGAAGGTAAATTTCCCTTACACAGAGCACTTTTGATCAATCTTTCAGCATAGAGCTTGTAGAGAGAAATATAGGAGAAGGATGGAGCACAATTCGCTAGAATTACAAGTATATTGATATGTGTTTCCTACCAAAGCTCATGGGGGTCTTATTTATAGGTAAAGGACCACTAAAAGATATGTCTAATGGCTATAAAATTGGTCATAAATGGCTAGTATGTCAGTATGCCGTTTTGACTTTCGGAAAGCCATTTTCTTCTTTAAACTGCAACTCACGACCAATTCGGTATGCTAGAAAAATCTCGGTATGTCGAATTCTCCTAATTCGGTATACTGTTTTTACCTGGTATGTTGTTTTGCCTTCAGCTTTATTTCCACAATGTATTTTCAAAGTTTCATCGCTTGTGCCATTTCTTTTTGGTTCGGTATGTCGTTTTGCTCTAGTATGCCGTTTTACCTTCTGATTTGATTTTTCACATTCCGATTTCGGAGAGCCGTTGTATGTGTCATTTCTTCCTAGTTCGGTATACCAATTTGGTTCAATATGCCAAATTGACTCCTTCTATGATTTTTCAACAACTATTCTAAGCATTACCTTACATATACATTTTTCAACATATCTTATCAAATATACATACATATTGCTTGTTTACATAGAATTTTACATTGACTCAAATATTACAACTTTTTAATCTTGTCTTTGGAGCACTTTTTCCTAAAATGAAAATATACACAAAAATTCATTAGCTCATATGTTATCATCAAAACACATAATATATTTCCAACAATCTCCCCCTTTTTGATGATGAAAAAATCAAAATATTAAATATAAGTTCTAAACATAAAAAGTAAGAATCTTCAATAAACTCCTCCTATCACCAACCATGGATGAGTATAATGCCTTAAGATTAAAATGAGCTCCCCCTAACTTATGTATAATGCCTTAAAATGCTGATTTTCATGAAATTTTTAATATTTTCATATATATACCACATTTCTCCCCCTTTTTGTCATAAGCAAAAAATATCCAAATGAAGTATTTCTAAATCAATAAGGCATTTCCCCATTTGTGTCATAGATCAATATTTCCTTACAATCATATATAAGATCAAATAATCCAAGCAATTCAAATTATCCAAGAAGTTTTCATGACATAAATATCCAAACATAGTGTCCATAATTATCCAAAAAAAAAGAAGTAAAAAATCAAGAAGTTTTTAAGAACCCAAACAAAGGAAGTTACAACACTTTTCTAAGGAGATGGAGGATTAATATGTTCAAAAATATCTTGGTGATATTCTTGAAGAGTGTCTTGATAAGCTTTGACTCGATCGGTGAGTTTCTTTATATTCTCCTTATATTCTTGATGCTGTTGTTATTGTTGAAACATCATGTCAGTGATCAGCTTCTGTTGTTGTAAATGCATTTCCATCATTTGCTTTTGTTGAAGATGCATTTCCGACATTTGTTTTTGAAGCAAATCCAATTTTTTGGATACACTTGATTCTTCTTCCTCGTCTTCTTCAAAGCTTGCATTTCTTCTTCTCTTGCTCAAGTTCGTGGTGTCGTAGAAAAGGAACCCTTAGGAAGATTTCTAATTTTATTATGATGCTCGATATATTGTTCCATTTTGGCCACAGCTTCGGTTCCTAAAGGCTTTGTTCTAATAGGTAGGCTAGGCTACTCATCTAGAGGAATATCATAGTTCTAAAAAAGGTAGGTTAAAGCAAAACCAAAAATAGTTTTGTTTTGACATGGGTCATACAATGGAAAATTACTTGACCCCAATTTACAGGAATTTTCTTTGTTATGGCATAGACCGCCTTGCAAGTGAGCTCGCGGAGCTCATCTTGGTGACCTTTTTTTTGGACTAAGTTTGCGGCCATGATATAAGCAATAAGGTGGGATTGTTTTGTAAGTTGTTTAATTTTACTTGGCTTAAATGTACTCCTAGGGTTTAGAGATATGACTTTGTTAATCTCAGAATAGGACCAATCTAATTCATAAATGAATAAGGTAATATCAGTCCCTGAAGATGGAATTTTAAATAATTGTCCTAGTAGAACATCATCAAAGTCAATGGTATTCCCACAAATATAAGAATGAGCTTGTAACCATGCCGACGGGGGTGGCCCACACGGATAGGTGGTATGTGTGCCAAAGAGGCGGCAAAGCCACGGCAAAAGAAAAGGGGAAAAAAGAAGAAACGCAAAAATGCAGGAGTCGCCACCTAGTCTATTATGGAAGACGAGGAAAACCATAAAATACATGAAGAATCATGCAAACAAATAAAAAGGGGCTGCGCAAACCAGAAATATGCATAAGGATCCCTGTTACGTGCGAGGAAGGTGTTAGGCACCCTCGCACGCCTGACGAATCAGTCTTCTAATGATTTCTCTTTTGCTTGAAATGTCGGCTTTTCAGCCTCTTGCTGTACGTCCGAGGGTGAAATGCCATGCCATGTTAATGAGTGGTGTCTAGAGTATAGGCGCATGATGTGTAGGAGTGTGTCCTAATGCTCAGAAATATCGCTCGTGTGTCGGGCCAAGAGTTGATGCAAGGATATTGCATAATAAGATCAGGGATCTAATATCTTGAGCGATTTATCATCCTTGCTTACTATATGTCTAAATGCAAGCTAAGTTGTGGGAAAACTGCTGAAAACAAAGATGTGCCTTCCTAATGCATCAAGGAAGAAAATCAGATGAAAACCCAGAAGCAAATCGGGTCGAGGAAGCAGGCAAAACATATGAAAAACATGTTGTGTGCTACTGAAAACAGACCACTGCACCTGTTTGGTGCGCCAGATTGGTGCGTCAGTCTGGAGCACCACCTATGTGCGTCTAGGTGGGCCAGTAATTTATGCAGAGGCAAAAATAGAAAAGCAAAGCAAAGCAAAACATCAGAGGGTGCACTCTGGAAATGCATGCAACAGAAATCATTCTGGACAAACTCGGAAAGCATGCTTTGAAAGAGTTAAAATATGTCAATGCAATGCAATGACCTTGAGCTCAGGGGCCTGAAACCTCACACAAGATCTCAATCTACGTGAACTAGATGCAGAAAATATGATTCAGCTAGGCCTCTAGATCATGGACTGATTCACATGGTTCTCACAAGGGAGTAGGGTGCAATCAGTCTATCAGATTCAGCCTAGAGCTGAATGACAAAGCAAAAAAAGCAAATGGAAAATAGTTTGATTGAAAGCTGAAAACATGCTGGGGGCATCTCGGCAAACCAGAGAATCAGTCAGGAAGAAACAAGCTCAAAACTCTGCGATAAAGCCATGCAAATATGGGGCTGAATGCAAGTGCACTGATCTCTGACCAGTCTGGCGCGCATGCTGAGTGCGCCAGATTAGTGCGCGGGTTAGGTGCGACTGTGATGTGCGCCCCAGGGATTCTGGATCAGACTCTGACCTGATCCAGAACCCACCCAACAGAGATACAAGGAGGATTCATGCAAGTGCTAAAAGGCTCATGCCATGATAAAAACTGGGAAACATGTTGTGAGTGCATAAGATCAAGAATCACCATGAAAATAGAGCATTTGAAACCAAGGCAAGTGAATGGGTTCATGCATGAAAAATGTGTGAAATACTTAAGAACAAGCATGATCTGGGTAAAACGAATCAAAACATGTGTAAATGTTGATCAAATGTGCATGCTTCTACGTGCAAGAGCATACATGGTGCATGGTAAAAATAT
>JAMKQA010034926.1:0-10091 GCA_024699735.1 Posidonia australis | reverse complement strand
ATAAATTAAGGTCCATATGCACCTCACAAACCACTGATTTTTATTGAGCTATCATACTTCTAGTGCTTCAAGTGAGTGAGTCAAAATTCCATCCATACTTTGCTTCAAGTCATATTGAGCTTTAACTCCCATTCCGACAAAGCTTGACAAGCAAGGGGGAGATCACAAGTTGTGCAAGGGTCACTCTCACTATCAAGTGCTTTGAGTTATTCTCCAGGAAGGAGAAGAAAATTGTGATTCGAGGCAACAAGCAAGGTAAATTAGTTGCTTGTAAAATTCTAGTTATTGAATAAAAGGGTTAAGTCTCAAGTGGGGAACTTGAGGAGTGGACTATGCCGCGGTTGACTGAACCACTATAAATTCTCTGAGTACTTGTGGTTGAATGTTTATGTGATTAATTTTTATCTTCTTAAAATTTGCATATTAAAGGTAAAACTAATCAAAAATCAGAGATTCTCTATTCACCCCCGCTCTAGAGAAGCCTTAGTATCCTATATTAGCAAGAGAGGGATCCTCACCAAGCTGAGGATGGATTTTGGTGATCTTAGGAGAGTGTGGTGGTCCCCCTGAGGTCAAAGTACAACTAGGTATGGGAGAAGGGGAATTATTACCAGGAAAGAGAGAAGCATGGATACAATTACCCCCATCAGCCACAAGGTTTGGAAGAAGCTTGGCAGAAAAAGGGACAAGGGTAGGTATAGATGAAGAAGTGGAGGCAGGAGCACGAGATTCAACATCCAAAGATCTGGTCCAGACATGATCACCCAATTTGATAGGTTTACGAGATTTTCCACCATTCCAGTTGAGGGATTTTTTGAAAGACTTCCCCACAACCTTGGGGCAGTGCCTCTTAATAGGGTTGCTCGAAGAGACAATAGGTTGGAAATGACCCTTATAAGATGGAGTTGGACATAAATCCGAGCTACGATAGTATCTTATCGGGTATACATTCCTAGCAAAAGCAAAATATCGAGAATCAAACATATTTTTTCCAAGGTGCAATCTAATTTTGACTCTAGCAAAACTCAGAAATTTTGAACAGTTGATGCTATAGTCAACCTCTAGGAGATCAGCAAAATCTCCAACCATGTGGTGAAAGACATCAACATTCCACAAGTGATATAGGATACCTTCAAAACGTATCCTGAAACCTTCTTCTTTGAGGATAATGACGGCACTAGAATTAACCGACCATGGGGCGAAGGATGCAGGGAGGGACACCAAGGATGACCCATATAGTTTCAATGCATCGTCACAAGCCACTGTAGAAGGAAACTTGAGAAAAAGTTTCCCAAGAGAGAAGTCGTGCATTTCCCAATCAATTGACACAGGCCAGTGTGTGGAAAGATGATTCCCCAGGATTTCCTTAGATAGGTTAAGAGAAAGAGAACTGATAATAGCATAGGAAGAGTAGAAGTGAAGTTGGTCACATGCTTGATTATTAGGTGGGATAATAACTGGAAAATGGGCCGAGTAATCAGCCATAACTTCACAGGGTATTCAAGTAGAAGAGCGCTAGCCCCCAAAGAATCTACAGACAACTGCACAATGTAGAGGGGAACGACATTAAAAATAGGATTCTTTAAAATGACAAAAAGCCTTATTTTGTTAGCGTAAACCACATTTATAACATCCACCTGTACTGTCACAAAACTTGGAGAGGGACGATTTCCTATTCTTCTTTCTCACTACATGCCACTCCCCTTCTGAGTAGTTGGTGGAATTGTAGGTGAATTTAAGACCCACAAGAGAAGCCAGGTAGTTTTCTATCACCATAGGTTCAGAATGACCTTATGTATCCCAAGAAGCTAAAACACTAAAGCAGGAACCAGAGAGATTATTTGATAACGAAGGACAACCATTAATGTGAAAATACATGGGGAAATCCAAAGCAATCGCATCATTAAATTTCTCTGAGTATGTGCTGCCTGGCATGGATGCACAGGTAGAGAGATAAGAATGGACAAAATGGGAGAAGTCAGATGTGGATATTGTTCTCAAGTACAACAAAGATATTTCAACAGACGAAATATTTTGCCTAGGGATTTCTTGACACATTAATGAATTAATTGGGGAAGCAAATGGTTTTAGAGCGAAACAATCTTGATAATCCTTAGCATTAGAATCACCTCTCCCAAGCATAGTTGAGTTAATGAAATCCTTAATTGAGAAATTAAATGTAACACTTGTAAAATTCATTTTGTAATTATTTACATTTTATGAATTTTATTCCTAGATGGGTGTTACTATTTCGAGGCCCGTTGTGTGGTTTTGTGCTTTTGGGCTTGGGCCTCATGGGCCGACCTCTTTTGCGTGTTCCTGTACATGGTTGGCACTGTGCATTGTGGCACTGTGCGTGTGCGGCCCAAGTGCGGGTCTGTGTGGGGCCCAGGTGTGGGGTCCGCATGGGACCTGCATTTGTGGGCCGATGGTTGAGTTTTGCAATTGGCTGTTGGTTGTGGCTGGTGGTTCCACGGAGTGGTTGGTTGCTCGTGTGGTGTGCCAGTGGCTGAGATGTGTAGGTGAGCACATTCCCAACTACTACGGGCGTAGGCTTTATAAGCCTCACCGCACTCCACACCGTTCATCGCCGTCTTCTCCTTCCTACTTCTTCCTTTCCCCTCCTCCTCGGCGGCGCGTCTCTCCTCATCCCCACCTTCTTTCCCTTGCTCCCCACTCCTCCTTCTCCACCCCCTTCTCCTTTTTCCTTTCTCCTTCCACTCGACTTCCTTAGTTTCCCCTACATCCTGCACCGAGAGAGAGGAAGAGATTGAGGGAGCAAAACAGAGAGTCGTGGTAGTGCGTGAAGCTTGGGTGGTGCATCCCTGAGGTTGTGGAGTGCTTCCGGGGCTGTGGTTGCGCTGGAGTTCGCCGGAGTCGGCCAGAGATCGTCGGAGTCGGTTAAAGATCACTAGAGGCATTTTTAGGTATGCATCTCCACCTCATGTAATAGAGAGGATGAAATTGGTAGAAAATGCTAGGATTGCATGGAATCTAGGTAAATTTAATTTCCTAGAATTTATTGTGATTTTATGAGAATTTATGGCGAATTTATTGGCATTTATGATAGTTGGTGCGTTTTGGGTCGTTTTGACTCTTCTGTCTTTCCGATTTCATATCTTGACGCATAGTGAATGGATTTTGGTTTTGTTTGTTTGATTTTGGAGTAGACTCGAGGGTCTACACCATATGTTTTATGCATGTTTTTTGGTGTTTGTTTAGAGGGTCCGATCATAGGTCTCAGTTGGGGCGATTTTGGACGGTAGGGTTTGGGTCGTTTTCTAGTTTCGCAGAATTCAACATACCGAAATGGAAACGGCATACCGAACCATTGGATTTTGGTATACCGATTCTGTTTGGTATACCGTTTTTCTGTCAGTTTAGGTTCTCTGGTCGAAATTCGATCATTCGATTTTAGACGGTCCACCGAATTAGGAGATTTTGGTCAACCAAACCAGTTTCGGTATACCGAATTTGGCCTGACTGTTGAGCATTGACCCGATTCGGTCGATCGATCCAGATCGGCCTACCGAATTAGGGAGTTTTGGCATACCGAACTTGTTTTCGGCATGCTGAATCTGGGCCCAAATGTGCTTATATAATGCTTTTTCCGAAGGCTTTTTGGATTGCCGTGTTTTGTCCCATTGAGATGGGATTGTGGGCCGTCAGTGGTGGTCCCCTAGGACACCTGACGTGTTTCTTTGTCGAGGTTTTGGAAGAATTTTCAAAGATATGAAAATGGATTGGAAATAGTTGGCCTGGTTTAGAAAATGTTTTTTGGGTTTTCTGTGTGTGGGCCGAGATAGTGTGGGACCGTGTCGTCGGGACCAGGGAATGTGACGACATTTTTGGGTCGTCGGGTGCGGCTCCTTGGTTGAGGTCGAGGGCCCGAGATACCTAAGGCTGAGGGACGTCGGGTCCTAGAGGTATGAGACTCCTTGACTGTCGTCTCGACGCTAGGGTTGTGGTCCGCGGATTGAGGTGTCTTGTGGCATGATGGGGTGGTATGACACTCCTGCTGTCGCTGTGAGCACTAAGGCTTGGGTGTCGTCGGGTGTGGAGGTATGACACTCCCTCTTGAGCACCGTGTGTGGAGGACGCCGTGAGGAGGCGTACCTTGTGGTGGCTAGTGCGGGTGGGACACGTGCCTCGTAGCTGGTAGTGTCCTGAGAGACAGGACAGCCTTCCCAGGGTGGGATGGATTTGTGAGGGTTCTCCACGAGGGAGAATCGCGGGACGACGCGGCTCCTGCATAGGGTGGCACGTCGTGGCAGTGCAGACGCCGTTGGTGGCTCTTCGGTGGACTGCTTGTGGCCAGAGTTAGGTTGCCTGGCACCGGGTTTCCCGACTCACTATGTGTGGTTTTGACCATTGAGGGTTGTTGCTTGTGGCTTTGGGCTAGTAGATCCCTGGTTGAGGGTTTGGCTGGTGTGGGCCTAGTTTACGAGATTTTAAGGAAATAGTTTGGCAAATGAATTTAAAAAGAAAAAATTGATTATAGTTTTATTTTCCACAGTTTTCGTGGGGTGCATACTGGGTGACTTCTGTCACCCATACGTTTTTCCTCGTGTTTTTGGTTTGCAGGTGCAGGCATGCTGAGAGTTAGAGTAGTGCATATAATCTGGAGTCTTCTAGCCATACACACAGGTTCCTGGTAGTTTGATATTTACTGTTTAGCTTTAATTTTCCCATAATTTAATTTGTTTTAAATTATTATAGAAAATGTGGGGTGCGACATTAAATGATGAGTTGGAGAAGGCATTAGAACCAAATCCATTTATTAGGAAGGAAGAGTAGTTATCTAATCTCATTTCAATAAATGTCTGACTGATGCTAGCTTGATGGTAGGGGGCACCTAGGATTTCGTGAGCAAGTCAATAGTCATTGTTCAGAATTTGAATACTGGCATCGTCAGAATGAGTTACTGGTACCGAATCAAGGAATTTCGATGAAAAGGTTGATGAACTACCCATAACTGGAAAGGAGCTAATTTCCGAGAGGGTCTCCCTCTCAGCGGTATCCAAAACCAGCTCCCTTGAATTTAAAGCTTTAACTTTATTTTTCCCACGACTCTCCCCCTTCGGGGAAATTGAACCATTAACTGAAGAATCAAATTCAACTAATAGAGATTTCCTAAGGGAGGACAACATTGGACTCAAGTAATCACCAAGATAGTGGTTATCTGAATCTTGAAGAGCCCCACTAGAACAAGAGGGAAGTTTCGAAATGTCATCTTGCTTCTAGACAGAATTTGACCTAGATTACTCCAATGAAATAACATGTTTCGTGGCCATCGGAATTCTGATCTCTCCATCACAAGATAAAATAAGAATTTCTAGCTCATTAGTTAATGTACCCACACCCCATGGGGAAGGGGAATTTTGCCTCCTAGAGGAATCAAAAGAAGAGTGATCTCTCGAGGAGCACTAGGGACCCAACGAAAGAGGAGACAATTCTAGAAAGGATGGATCTATTTTCATTTGGGGGAAAGCATTAGGCAACTGATCGAAAACCAGCCTATCGCCTACCCGCTTACGATTTTTATCTTCAATCCGAAGAAACTAGAGTGCCTTACTATCACGATTTCTCATAGCAAAAGAACTAGAGAAGAGGATGAACAAACTTGAGAGTCCTTGAGACTCAAGACAATAAATCGCATCCCACAGTCAAAGAGATGCCCTTAAGTGGGAGGATGTGATCGGGGAAAGAATTGGTGGAAGCTTTGTTGTTCCTTAGACAGCCTAGAGTTTGAGATCTTTGTTAAATCTGGGTAAAAGTGGTTTCGTCTACCTACAGGATGTTACAACATGTGAAATATTTGGTTTCCTAAGAACCATAGCATGCATGTGACATCTAGATGTATTTATGTAACACCTATAAAATTTATTTTGTAATTATTTAGATTATTATGAATTTATTCTTGGACGGGTGTTACTGCTCCGAGGCCTGTTTGTGTAGCTTTGTGCTTTTGGACTTGGGCCTTGTGGGTTAGCTTTTGATTTCGTGTCCTACTGCGTGGTTGGCACTGTGCATTGTGACATTGTGCTTCTGGGCCTAGATGTGGGTCCGTGTGGAGCCCTTGTTGTGGGCCGGTTGGTGAGAGTGTTTGGTGCGATGAATTGTTAGCTCGTGCGAAAGGTTGGTGGCTGCACTGTGCTTGCATGCATGCTACTACCACCTCGGGCGCATATGTATTTATATATATATATATATAGGCAAATTATCAGATGCAGCCCGGCCTCATTTTTAGAATGTGAGGCCCATCATCTACTACTATCCATTTTCTTTTGAATGGCTTAGATTTGTTTCTGTTTTTAATATTTTTTTTGCATGTGTTGTTGGTTGTATTGATATATAAAGAATTGTTTATTATTGTAGATTTACTTTTTCTTGGATTTGATGTAGATTTGCACATTGTCTCAAGTGATGTAGCTGGCCATATTTATTTTTCCAATAAAGTAGATGTTGGATGCTTGCACTCGTAATCATGAAGTGTTACTGTTACATGTTGACAAAACACGTTATATGTTAAATGACTTGACATCTATTGCATTTATGTTCCCAACAAGTGTTACTGTTGGAAGATTATGCATGTCTTTTGATATTCCACACATAATTAAACTCTATATGTTACTGTTACAATGTGGACATTTATTGTTTACATTTAATAACGTAATAAATACTAAGTTAGTTAATGTGGACATATTAACATTAGATGTGGACATTTATACCATTTTGAAACATAGGTTGTTATGCAAGTAGTCTCACCAACATACTTACAAAAATATCAATGATAATAGTGGTAGTGATAGATATCTATCGCTCACATGACAACATAATAAATATATTAAATTGAAATCTAATTATAGGCATTGCTAATAAAGTTGAAACTTATGACCTTATAATAATTATATTTTTACTGATCATTTTTCGTGTTCCAATAGAAATCCTAGGTTTTTTTATTCGTGATATTTTTGTTTTTTAGTTTTAGTTTTAGTTTCAACTTCACACTTCTTCTTTTTTAGTGTTACATTTTTTTTCTTATTTTAGTTTTTGGTTTTCTACTTTTCCTTATTTTAGTTTCAGTGTTACTACACTTTACAGTTTTAGTTTTAGTATTTGAGATTTTTGGATATGTTTAATTGCATGTATTGTTCAATCAGCAATACTTTTTTCGTGGCCCAAGTTAGTAGCCTTGGTTTTGATGAAGAAAGACTGCTTCTCTTTTACATGGCTAATAGTTTTTTTTGTGGCCCAAGTTAATGACCTTGGTTTTGACGAACACTGCTTTTTTTTCACATGTGCAATTATTATGAATGTTACAATGTGGACCTTTATTGTTTACATTTAATAACAACATAATAACTGCTAAGTTAGTTAATGTGGACATATTAACATTTGATGTGGGCATTTATACCATTTTTAAACATGGGTTGTCATACAAGTAGTCTCACCAGCATTTATACCATTTGCACATTGTCTCAACTGATGTAGCTGACCATATTTATTTTCTCAATAAAGTAGACGTTGGATGCTTGCACTTGTAATCATGAAGTGTTACTGTTACATGTTGGACAAAACACATGTTACATGTTAAATGACTTGATATCTACTGCACTTATGTTCCCAACAAGTGTTATTGTTAGAAGATTTATGCATGTCTTTTGACATTCCACACATATTAATACTCTATATATTATTGTTACAATATGGACATTTATTGTTTACATTTAATAACACATAATAACTGCTAAGTAGTTAATGTGGACATATTAACATTAGATGTGGGCATTTATACCAATTTGAAACATAGGTTGTCATGCAAGTGGTCTCACCAACATACTTACAAAAATATCAATGATAATAGTGGTGGTGATAGATATATATGGCTCACATGACAACATAATAACTATATTAAATTGAAATTTAATTATAAGCATTGCTAATAAAGTTGAAACTTATAACATTATAATAATTGTTTTTTTACTGATCATTTTTTTGTGTTCCAATAGAAATCCTAGCTTTTTTTATTCGTGACATTTTTGTTTTTTAGTTTTAGTTTCAGTTTCAACTTTACACTTCTTTGTTTTATTAGTGTTACATTTTTTTCATATTTTAGTTTTTGGTTTACTACTTTTCCCTATTTTATTTTCAATGTTACTATGCTTTATTGTTTTAGTTTTAGTATTTGAGATTTGTGGATACGTTTAATTGCATGTATTAATCAATGAGCAATACTTTTTTCGTGGCCCAAGTTAGTAGCCTTGGTTTTGATGAAGAAAGACTGCTTCTCTTTCACATAGCTAATACTTTTTTTGTAGCCCAAGTTATTGGCTTTGGTTTTGACGAAGACTGCTTCATTTACACATGTGCAATTATTGTGAATGTTACAATGTGGATAATTATTGTTTACATTTAATAACAAAATAATAACTGCTAAGTTAGTTAATGTTGACATATTAACATTAGATGTGGGCATTTATACCAGTTTGAAACATGGGTTGTCATGCAAGTTCTCCATTTACAAGTGGTCGTTTCATTATAACAAATTTAGTATTTATTAATAGTTATCGTACTACTTGTTTTCGAAGTCATGAAAGTAGCTGTTTTATTATAACGAATTTAGTATTTATTAATTGTTATCGTATCAATGAAACAATAAAAATTTATCAGATGTTAAACATGGTTATGCAATTTCTAACTAACACATTGGTCAGAGATCACACACTACTAGTCTTAAAGATTATAAAGTTTCATATTCTAAAAAAAGCTAATGTAGAATTTTGACAAAAACTTTATTTTTGATTGTTAACGTAACAAAGAAATTGTTTGTATTGTTGAATTATCAAGTTAAAAATCAGTAACAAGTTCAGAAAAGTAACAAGTTCTTATTTTAAATATTTCTAAATGTTTCTATTGTAAGGAATTTAAATTTAATTTAGTAATTAATGACCAGTAATTAGTCTTTTTTTATGTTTATGTAATATGTAAATAATAATCTTAAATAGAATGAGTTATAACAAAATTACGTAACTCCATGACACAAGCAACTTTTCAATACAAACAAAGTTGACCTGAGTATAGCTCAAGGGCATCATCACAATGGCTTCTCAGTTTGAAAGAGAAAACAAATATAGTTTTCCAAAGACATAACCATATGATCTTTTTTTTTTGTTTTTTTACAAAACGAAAGAGAAAAGCATTTCATTAGCAAGCAGTCAATCATAAATACCCAAAACTCTTACTTCCTCACCATCATTGGCAATAGAACAAAGGAAAAGATGAACAAATCCAGACCTACATGACTGGACTAGATCAGGGCCGACGAGCGTGGTGGTGCCACGACCACAGACGGTCTTTGATGGTGAGTTTTTCTTCTTGTTGGAAGAAGAAGAAGAAGAACGCTTGACAACTCCACTGGAACCACCGGCCTTCCTTTGGCGGTAGAAGCCTTTGATGTCGCCAGACGATATTTCTCCTCTCTTGTGTTTCTTTTCTTCTCACTTTTTTTCACCCTTTTCATAACCATATGATCATCCAACAACAACAAAACAAAAAAAAAAGTTAAATAAATGGAGAAGCATAAAATGGTCTAACCTATGAAAGAGAAGATGAGAAGCTCTCACTCTCATTATCGGACATGGATGCCATGGGTGGGAGCGAGAGAAGAGATCAGAAGGAGAAGGAGAAGGAAAGAGGGGATGAGAAGCTCTGATTCTAGGACATGTATTAGAGGGAGGAGAAGAGGGTGTGGAACGTGGGAGAGAGTGATATAGAGGAGGAGTTTTGAACTTTGATGTTTATTTATTTGGATTCTTTTTTTTTTTGCATGAAACGTAATCAATGAGGAGCAACTCACGAGGTTTTGAAAATTGCTCCTACTTATTAAAGTATTTTTGTTGCTTTCAAAGTTTTTTTTGGACGGTTAGGATTTGAACAATAAATTCAAAATCAATGGCTAAGAGTATGGGCCTCACACACAAAAGTGAGGCCAGGCTTTACTAGATAATGACTATATATATATATATATATATATATATATATATATATATATGTATGTATGTATGTATGTATGTATGTATGTATGTATA
>JAMKQA010034924.1:0-12008 GCA_024699735.1 Posidonia australis | reverse complement strand
ATTGAGATATAAAAGTTGTCCTTAAAATGTTAAAATAAGGACATGTCCTTAACTGAACTTTTTCCTGTATATATATATATATATATATATATATAGTAACACTCATAACCATACAGTATCCAATCCTTTTACACCATTGCATAGGATTGTAAGTAGGTTGACCTATTTCACTCGCTAATCCAATTTGGCCTAATTCATTAAGAACATGTTAGGGTAAGAGTTTTGTCCACCTGTTCACCTGCTAACTTATCGCCAACTTAATCATCCTCTTAGTGGATAAGAGTAGACGACTTTAGATCATCGGTTAACCCGTCAACCAGTTGAATCATGGAGTTATGTTTTATTAGATTATTGATAATACTCTATATTTTCAAATTATGGATGGTGATTAAGGTAATTTGTATTTTGTTGTATTCTTGAAAGTATTTTAAACATTAGAATCATCAATTATGAATGGTGTAGTTAAATGATATTATATCTATGTTGTTTTTAATTTTATTATTATTCCTTGATGAATACAATGAGTCAACGATGAATGATGACGTTGTATTGTTATAAATGTTAATGTTGAAATTATTTTTGTTATATATTATTAAATTTATTATTAATATTAGATGAACATAATTGAATTTTTTTTTATAGGTTATTGTTTTATTAATAGTTTTTTTTTAATCATGGCTCAATTTTAAGTTCAACTAAGGCCATGAAATGGTATAAATTTTAATCTTAAAAAATAAAAAAAAAAACTCATATGTTTGATCTACCAACCTATCTATTAACAAAAAAAGATAGTGGATAGAATAATAGTAAAGTTTTTTCTAGATTCAGTATTGACTCAATCCATCGCTTGTCAAAAAGAGATAAATAAGGATAAGATTAGACTTACAGGCCTAGTCCTAGATAACAGTTACCATGAAATTGGATGATGCCAGGGGGATAATGGGAGCCATCACGGAAAATATAGTAAGGAGCAGCTACGAACACCCCCTTCCCTGTGTATTATTTGAAATCTAAATGGCCAACCATGCGGTTATGCCTGATATCATGTGACAATGAGAATCTTTGTGTCCCAGAGTTTGCAAATTATGGGATCTTAATCAACAACAGAGCTGGTTTTCCATTGACTCGACTATCCACCGGTCGGAGCCGGTACCTGTGGTGTAGTCGAGACACCCTTTTTTTCCTTACGAAGTTTCAAAAAAGAATTTAGACACGACCGGCAGGACTCGAATCCACCGTCGCCTGATTAGTAGTCTGACGCGTTATCCATTGGGCCACGGGCACTGCGCCGCAGCCACTAATCAGAGACGCCAGAGTTGCGAAAACAATACACAAGTGTCAAGTATAAAAGAAGCCGCAATAGCATTGCCAGAGGCTGCCCCTGATCACGCCTCTGGGACAATGATTTATCTGAATCCATAATGCTAGTTATCTTGTCGTTTGCCTCGTCTAATTTTCTAAACCTTGTACAAAAGAATAAAATGCTTATTCGAAGGATCTCTCTCTATCTATCTCTCATACACGTTGACGTATTTTACGTGCCCATATACCTTGGTATTGTCGACTGCCATTTTGTAAAACAAAAAAGTAATGAGATTTTGTTTGATTCATATGGCTGCCTGCAAGGCCTATAAATGGTATAAGTATGGGACTGGTGTAGCTTTATTCAGTGGCGGCGCTAGGAATTTTTTATTGTGGAGGCTATAGAAAATAAAATCAAGATAGATGAAAAAAAAATCGATATCATGATTATAATAAAAAAATATGTCAACTTTAAAAACTACCAACATATATATTTTTTAAATACTATTTCAAAAAAACTCCAATAAAAAGAAAAAAAATTATAATTTGAACATTTAATATTTAAACAAATAACTGAAATAACACTGTATTACTATACACAATATAAACTATTAGGGTTTAAGAATTAATAGTTAAAACACCATGCTTAATGTCTTATTACAAATTCAAATCAAAATTGTTAAATAAATATATAAAATACTATTTATTATTACATAATTTTAGAAGAAAATTAAAATAAAAAACAAAGTGATTAAAATAATAAAAGTAGAAGAGTAAATGGATAACCGATACATAAATATCCTTATTCGTATCATATAAGAATACAGGTAAAACTAGCGATAGTCAATGGGCAAACAAATAATAGGATAAAATTATTTAGACCATTACCTGTATAAAATGGAATGGATCAGGGCTTGCACTAGATTAAAAGATGGACCCTCGTAAGGAAGTGCACATGAAGTGTAGGCAACTCTGGTCACAAAGCGTGTGATCTTGATTGTACATGGCAGCATATTTGTTGCTTATGAGCTGCAAATAGGATATGGCATTTCTTCTACTAATAAACTCAAGAGGATAGCATGTGGGAGGATTCTAACCTACTTATACATATATTTTGTTAACAGAGAAGGTTTCTTCGCCAGCTATTACCCATCACTTTGTCGTATTAGCAAGTGCCTTATTTGTGGAATATTTTCCCCTTCTTCTCTTATTTACATATCATATCTTGACAACATAAAATATAGTTTTAAAATACATCATTTTGGTATCATCAATAACTTTAGTCCAAACTATTTCAATTTAAAAAAAAAAAATCGAAGTCCAAGTGATAGTACAAGATATCATCAAGTAATTAACTCGATACCTAAAAGGGTCATTTACTCACTTAACCTTACATGACCTAAATTAGCTAGTTACAGCAGAAAAAGGAAAGACCTGTTAGAGCTAGCAATCGTGTATGTCCAAACTTTTATATTCCTCAAGATGATTTTATAAGTCATCTGACATAGGCGTAATGATCTGATATATATTATCTTAATTCATTAAACCATATTGTTTAAATTGATTACTTTGACATAAGTTGTGACACAATTGAACAGCTTAGTCTGTTTGGTTGGAATATTACTGTTTGCATGCCCAGCATGCAAAAGGTCTACAAAAAAGAATACCACAACTACAGGGATTGTTCCACACTTGAATCTTAGGAGTTAGGACTGCTGATATCCATTGGATTTGGACAACCAACAATACCAAGTATGACAATAAGTTTTGATTATATATATGAATCACCAAGTTGCACCCAATACTTATGATTGGATTTCGTATTGTCAAATTCTACCGTCCAAACTCGTTCGGGATCATGAATCTCGTACATACATGAAGAGGCAAACTTCTGTCACATATATGACAGATAAAAGGGTTATCGGTGTTGAAAAAGTTTACCATGTGGAACCATATATATATGATGAACACAAATACACATATATAATTGACAAGGTAAGAAGATCTAGATTTACGTTTTTAACATAATCTGTCCATATCAATCTCATGATCCACAGGAATGAGATTCAGTCCAATTAATGAGGGAAAAAAAGAGTCATATGAGATGATATACCCTACAACTCTAACACACATATATATTCTCATCTCCTCCTTTTCATCAGGCTAAACTTTCTTTTAGAGTGAGGTTGGTTTGAGAAGAAAAAAATTCCAGAAGTGGAGGAATTCTATTTCTCACCGTCATTTCCAAAATTCCAAATTTTTTAGTTTCGGATTGGTAGTAAAGAAATGTTGTGATGAATCATACCATTTATGTTGGTTTTTCTGTAAGTAAAGAGTCTTAAAAGCGTATTATCAATATTTTTACTCAAAATGACTATATAAAAAAGTCACTACCAAATAATTGATACAAAATAAAATTCATCAATATTATCAAAGGCTAGTACAAAGATTTCGAAACTAATTTCAGCACGATCAAAATATTTAAGAAGGAAAACATTGATAAATCATTAATAATAATGATACGTACGTATACAATTATTTAAGGAGATTATATGAATATATACCTTAAAAACTATCCATTATTGGTAGACATCTTTCTCTCAAAAAGGAGCTGCCATGATACTGAGGATATCGCATCTTTTAGAATTCTTCAGTGTCTAGTTCTATTACTTCCTGGAAACCAATTGATGGATATCTATTATAAAACTCCTGTTCCTCGGTTCCAATCGTTAGATTTTAAAACTCTATTTTCGCACTTTCAAGTCAACTTCTATCAAGCCATTTCCTCCCTTAAACACTGCATGAGTGTTGTATGATTATAACATAATTCTCTAAATCCTCGTGTACTCATCCATCGGCTACTTAAACAAATACATACATACATATATATATATATATATATATATATATATAAACCCGACAAGATGAAAAATATAGTTCAATCTGATCCATTACTTACCGTTCTAGCAAAATCCTACGCAGAATACCGAAACTGATGCATCTTTGGCTTAGCTTATGGTTAAGATATAACTTGGAGCGACTTTAAAGAAGGTTTTAGCCTCTTGAAGCAAGCGTAGCTTTTCAAGAATGTTCCTTCTGTGAACAATATGGTGAAGCTCACAACAGAAGGAACTCATACTAAACTTCTGGCGTTGCTTCTTGGGAATTTTTCCTGTTAGGCTGTGCTCGATATAGATCAGAGCAAAAGCAAGAATTTCACGATCTTAGCTCTTAAAAATGAGTCCAAGTATGAAGTAGTTCGTAGTAGACAACATATATTAGTTGAAAAATGTATTTTGACATCCCATTTGAAAGTACTTGTAAAGTATCTAGGAAGATTTTTTTTTTCTTCTTTTCTCAGAGAAACAACACATGATGCATTTCTGCTTGTGTTGAGAATACTTTGCAATCATCTAATCTACGATGAAAAACCCACATCGCGATCCAAACAAATGGTCTGCAGTTTCTCATGATAAAACGACCCTGCCCGGATTGGCGATTCTGATTCTTTCTTCTGCTCCAGCCTCCGGGTTACGAATTGATTTTACGATTTCTATCCACAGCTTCCCCTTTCCCTCAATCACGGCTCAATCCACGAGGCAACAAATCTAATCTAAAACTGGTCCGCCATGTTCTCCTACCCCTAAAGACAAGATTATATTAATTTATGCATTTCATATATGAAGTTTTTTGCTGCCAAATGCAAACAGGTGGGCTGAACTGTCCGTGGCAGTAATATTATAGAAACAGTACTTATTCATTCTTCAGAATGGTTCTTAACAGTTACATAATCCCTTCATTTTATTAATCACTCCATTTGCAGCTGTCACAATTTGTTGTGATTTTAATAATAATTATATATGAGTTCAAGTCAATTGCTGTTTTATATTAAAATGAGATATTAGCTGTATTTGATACCCTAAATATTTCTACATTAAAATTTATCTTCGCGTCTACTCCCTAGGAAGAGACTATTTAATTGCACAAAAGCCATACACGAATCTCATTATTAATTGGTATCTTAATCTTTCAGTAAAAGAAAAACAAACTACCTGATCGAATTCTAGGGAAAAGCTAGAATATTACAGTATGAGAGATCCAATGTGGTTGGGCGCTTCATGTATCAGTGACTACGAGGAAATCCCAACGCCTGCCATAATTCTTTTGTGGCTCTTAGAGCATTGCATTTTGGAGGCCAAGACAAATTAAACTACCTCTGCCATATGATTTAATAACTTGATTTTGAGAAACACCGCATATGGAAGGTAAATACTGATCAAGGACAACGGTTCAATTAACCTGTTCTCAAAAGAAAAGTAGAGAAGCATATACTGCTTGAAGTTGGAGGAAAAAGGGTTTGCATTGGACTAACAAAAAGAAGGGCATCACTTTCAAAGAAAATTTAAAAAAAAAATAAATAGAAAGACGGAATGTGATGCAGAAATCCTTGATTATTTTTCCACAAGTTGAAGCATGGTATCAAAAACAGTTCCATAATTATATGATTCATACAAGCTTTGTTAATCTTTCTTCATTCCCCGAAATCCTTGCAATTGGGTCCGATCCATATCTCACTCTTCAAGAAGAGCACCAATAGTTTTATCCTAAAAAGCAAAATTTCCAATCAATCTCCCACAGTCCCACTCGTTTCCATGCAGTTACGAAAGCCTTCTCTTAGACATAAAGGAACAAGTAAAGAGAAAATTACACATATATCCACAAATTACGAGATTCATCCAACTCTTGCCCACATCCCATCATTTAGAGATCGGAGAAGAAAAAAAATCAACCCCAAGCAATCCACCACCTTCTGCGTCTTGACAGAATCTTCTCATAGATCTTCCGATATGCTCTGGAGATGTGGCCTCCACACCCCAACTCGAACGCTGCTTCGTCGTCGACGATGGCTTGGCCTCTTCCCCGACACGATTTCCCTAAGGTACGCGTCGGAGGCTGTAACAACATTGTCGGCAGCGGTGGCATCAATGACGGCAGTGACATCGGTGGCGGCGACGACATCTTTTTCAGAGACCTTGTTCTTCCTCTTCTTCTTCCTCTTCTTCTCCGGAAGAGAGGACTTTGGGATGAGGAAGTAGATGTTGCCACGCTTGAGATCTGAGTCGGGTGACACGACGATAATTCGATGGACGCCGCCACCTTGAGAGCAGGGTTTGCTCAGCACATGGTCGGGGTTGGCTCTCAGCACCTCCCCGGCGGAAACTTGGCGGCTGTATTCTTCGACGTGGCCGTTGATGTGGACCACACGGATGAGATCGAATGCTCCACAGGGAAGAACACAAGCCAAGAAGCATCTCAGACTGTTGCCCATCTCTTCTTTCCTCTCCTTTCCAACTTCCTCTTCTTCTTCTTGACCTTCTTCTTCATCTTCTTCTTACTTATATTACAAGAGTAGCAGTCGAACTTCTCAAATGAATCTAATGCTTTATTTGAAATGACAGAAACGTCCAGTACTCCTTGCTCTAATAATATATATGGAAGGTCTTCAATGAAATAGAGGTAGTCCAGACACAAACCTTATCTGGCTATTTAATGTCAAGGCCCCCTAACACCTATACCATGTTCCCTTGGGGCTTACACAACCCTTTTTTTTTTTTTTTCCTAGGCCGGGGCTTGCATAATTGTTACATTGACTTGCATGTCAGCGTTTCTTAAGAAACACCCACACATTAGTCTAATTGTGCCTCGAGTTTTGTCATTTTGCGGTAAAATTAATAGTGCCTGAGTTCTTGTTTTTACTGGCTTTTTAGTACCGAGAATGGCCCTGCACGTTCCAAAAGACAGCCCCCCCCCAGGCCCCAACAAGCACTAGTCCGGGGGCTTTGGAGCAAACGGGAACCGGTGTTTGCAAACTTTGGAGGTTTTACTACTCCCAGAATGACCCATCGTCTAAAGTAATAAATGGGAGGAAGTACATCATGTGTGTTATGTATATATCAACGTCGAGCCTAAATTTTAGGGTTGGTGCCGGAAAGCATGGGTCCCGATGTTGGCCTGCGTGTCTGTACGGGTCTTGGTGGCCGTCCGATCTTCCAATCGGAGGGACAAGAGCATGATAGGACAGGGACAAGAGCATGATAGGACAGGGACGCAGCGAAAAACACTATCCATGCGTCTGCTCGCCTACCGTGATCCCAGATGTCCCTTGCCCTACATGCACCATTGATAGGACAGTGGTATGATTTTATCATAACCACTAATTGCATACATTGGACCTTATTGGTACCCGGACCCTTCAAACTGGATTTTGCATGATTGAGTATAATAATACTGAGTACGTACGTCTCGTTCTGTTTATTTCGCTCATCTGATTTGTGTTTAAAACAAATGAAGGTCTTCCAGCCTGTTCTCTTCTTTTTTTTTTGTGTTCAACAATTGATCGTCCAACCTGTTGAACTACATTCTCCTATTATTTGTTCTTGACTCTTGTATTTTTACCTTGCAACTCCAAATACTATTCCTAACACAACTTTCTAACCATTTTTTCGAAGAAAAACTGTAACTAGTGGTGTAACTTATTTTCATACATTGCAATTAGCAGTGTTTCAATTAAACATGCATGCATCTTTTCTACATGACAAGAAAGCTAGGTTCTTATTTTGCTTATGGTCGAGGAAGTAGATGTTTTTGTTGAGGAGGCTCTCAAATTATAAGATGATAAGCTATAGAAACTTGTTGTGTTTAAAAAAAATGAGTAGTAACTTGATTGTTTTTATAAAGAGGAACCCTATGATGCATGTATTTTTTACATGAATTTTTTTTTGTAAAAATTCTAATCTTATGGATTGATTTATATTACTACAAAGAACAAGTGCCTAGAATTCTGTTATATTTCCATTATCATAATCTCTCCATCTTAATATCTAAACATTGTACCAGAATTTAGTAAATTTTAGCCATTAAACTTATAATCTTTATTCAATAGTGAATAAAACTCATGGCATTATATAGTTTAAATATGTTGTCCATTTTTAGGTAGACTAAATATTTATGTATTTTAATTTTTAATTTAAAAATATAAAAAGCATTTTTATTCAATATTGAATAAAACTCAAAGTATTATATATTTTAAATATGTTGTCCATTATTTGGTAAACTAAATAAATATGCATTTTAATTTTTAATTTAAAAATATTAAAAAAAATTATGTCTCATACAATCTAGTTGGCTACATGAGACATGCGATTTTGCCTTAAGTCAAGGTGGCACTATATCTATAAGTCGGGTCGGTTGTGATCAAACTAGCTGGTTTAGATTAGAACTAGTCGTTGGATGGGTTGACTTTGTTTGGTCTTGAAAATCACAATACGAACAACTGTTAAAGAATCGTAGTTGTGATGGGGGTCGAAAGCATTCCTATGCTGAAGTCAGAATCTATGTGGACTGATTGGGGAGATCCGGCATAAATGGTGTGTGTTAAGCCTACCTTTGTATTGAAGTGGGTGTGCAATTTATAGCCTAAACGAGAGTAGGTAATGAGGATACAAGATTATGGCGGAGGCATTCAGTTTACGTTCTCTTGGTGTGTCCCTCTATTGTATACGACTCCTTTACTCCACGAATCTCAAAGCCGTTACAATTGCTACTCTTGATTCACTTTTGCTGACCCTCAAATCGTTTGGGAAGATTTCGTTTATTTTGTAAATTCAGCTACCTTAGGACAACGCTAATATTACCTAAGGTTACCTACATCTGTGAGTTTCTTCCTTCTCTTCTTTTCTTTACAAAATAAAATCAAAATACGCAAATTAATATGGTGTAGTAAATGGTTCAACAAATCAAATTAAAATTACATGAAACAAAAAGAAAAATACTTACTGAGGGATTTTATCCCCTCCTAGTTGCAATTAAGTGTAAATGTTTAGTTCCAAAATACAAAATATACAATATGCAAAACATTAAAAAGAAAACCTCCTTTTAATCTATGAGATGTGAGCATGACATATGGAGTGGCAATGGTCGAAAACGATGGAAGACTTAAGCTCTCTTCTTCCTCTCTTTTCTCTCTCTTTCTCTCTCTCTTTTGTCAAATTTCCTCACTTCAAATCCTCACAAATTCGACCAACATTTCTCTCCCTTTCAATTCCAACTCCCAAATTATTGTCCCATTCCTCCCCCTCCAAGGCCAAAGTACTCAAATATATATAAAGGCACATGAGGGATCACAAAATGGTTAGAGATCCAAAATTGATAAGGTAATCCAGTTATAGCAAAAAAAAAAAAAAAAATCTGAGGTCTAAAACACATGAAAACATGTATTCTATGTAGAACGCAGTCCTAGTTGTGTCTTATACTGCCATACGTCCATCCACATTAATGAGGGAATATTCCTTCCATTAATGGACAATAAAACTTGATTAAAGCCTAATTAAATCCTGATTAAAGCCATGCACAATCAATGAAATTATCCTTGAATAGAAATAATTTGAATTCAAAATTATTTCAAAAAGGAAAGGAAGAAATAAAAGGTGGCTTAACTATCATGTGTAAATAGCATAAAACTTTGCGCTTAATGGAAGACACATAGGTTTCAGAATCTTACATACTTAGACTAAAAACTTGGTAAATTTGGATGTCAAGTCAAATGTGGTTAATTGGGTCATTTATGAGTTAATAAAGACCTCTAAATAAGACATGTGGACTCGTTCAAAAGGATGGAAAATTAGTTTGAGTCTAAAAAAGAAAGGTTTAATTGATTTGGGAAGGAAATGATCTGGACATATAAAACACTTGAATTCCAACGTTCAACATAGAACACAGCTTATACAGCGTCTAACATTGAACGTTGTGAAGCATGTGTCTTAAGGCATAGATTAGCAAATGAGCATTTAGAGAACTCTTGGGCTAAGACAATTGCCTCTAAGTTTGAATGTAATATGATATGATGTGACGAGACTTAAGAAAAATAAGATAGTGTCTAAAATGAGATATCTACAACTTTATATAAGCTTGTAACTTACGCTAAACTATCATTTATAAATTAAATATAATAAATTTTAAAAAATTTCATGTGAACCTTGCCTCAAAAAATGTAATATGAGATCCATTTTTCTTTCTTGTTAATAGAGTTTTAATAAATTGGTAGTGATTAATTGATTAACTAATAGTTGATTAGTTACTTAAGTTGTTAGTCATTCTGTTACAACTGAGTTAGCTTGTCACTGTTGTATAAATATCACCTCATTCAATGAGAATGATAAGACAATATTTACCAAATTCATCAATTCCATATAGTATCAGAGACACCTCTAATGTTCTTCCTTGTCAATCTCAACTAAGGTTTGGAGTTGTAAGCTAAGAAATCAATGGTGGAAGACAAAATAGCTGAGAATTCTATGAGTTTTGAAGATGTGATAGGTTCAAACACAGTGATCAATGTCTACAGTCCATATCATCTCAGTTGTTTTGACAGTCTATGTACGATTCTAGTTTCCAAATTACTTTCTGGAGACAACTACTCTACCTGGCATTGTTCGATAAGAATGGCAATAAATGCCAAGAATAAACTCATTTTTTTATGGAACTATTTTGAAACCTTCAATTTCTCAGTTTCCTCATGAAAAGGCCTTATAGGATCATTGCAATGATATGCTTTTTAAACTGCATTTTGAATTCAATAGATCTAGAGATTTCAAATAGTGTAATTTATTCAGAAGTAGCTTCATAAGTTTGGTCGGATTTGGTGGAGCATTTTTCTGATAATAATGCCCCTACATTTTTTCAGATAAGAAGAGATTTTTCTTCATTGAATCAAGAAAAAACAACTGTTACAGTCTTTTTCACAATTCGTAAGGGACTTTGGGATGAATTAGCCTCTTTATTTAAGACTCTTAATTGTACTTGTGGGGCAATGAAATTAGCTCTTGAGAAGGAATAAGAGGATAAAATGATACAATTTCTCTTAGGTCTCAATGATAGTTTCTTTGCCATTAGGGATCAGATTTTGCTCATGGATCCATTTCCCACGCTTAACAAGGCATATTCACTTCTTTTACAAGAAGAGAAGTAGAGACAAATACGTCATATTCCTAAATTAGAAGCAGCTACCCTTGTTGTCACTTAGTCATATAGTCATTAGTATAACAAAAATTAGAATAGAATTTCTACACAACGAAGGATTCAGAAACTTTTCTATACAAATTGCAAGAAAAGTTGTCATCTAGTGGATAGCTACTATTGGCTTATTGGATTTCCACAGAATCACAAGCTACATCATGTAGTACCTCAAGGACAATCTAAATATACAAATAAGCCAAATTAGAGGTAGTATCAAAGTTCAACAAACAATTTTGTGGTGCAAAACAATGATGTTAATTCTATGTTGACACCAGAGTAATGTAAGCAACTATAGTCATTACTAAGTGAAGGAACAAATAACCAGAACATGGCTGCAAATATGGTAGGTGTGACCATGCCGGTGGAACCCCTAGACGCGGTTCACCAAACCTACTCTAGTGTGCGGAAACACACTGGGAGGTCCAATACAGTCACGGTGAAAATGGTGAATCCGGAAGAAGAGACAAGACTCAGAAATACCAAAGGGAAGATAAAAAGGATAAGGAAATGAGTCGCCACCTAGTCTTTTAATGAAAAGACGAGGAAAACCAAGAAAACACAAAAAAGGCAGAAAGCAAACAAGATGCAAAGATGCATGTGTGATCCGTGCCTAATGGATAATGCAAGATGAA